>JAVSBS010022774.1:46900-61219 GCA_033124195.1 Coracias cyanogaster | reverse complement strand
AGGTCCTTTTCCACCAGGCAGCTTTCCAGCCACTCCTCCCCAAGCCTGTAGCGTTGCTGGGGGTTGTTGTGACCGAATTGCATGACTTAGTACTTGGCTTTGTTAAACCTCATACAACTGACCTCAGCCCACTGCTCCAGCCTGTCCAGATCCCTCTGCAGAGCCTTCCTACCCTCGAGCAAATCGACGCTCCCACTTAATTTCGTGTCATCAGCAAATTTACTGAGGGTGCATTCGATCCCCTCATCCAGGTCATTGATAAAGATATTAAACAAGACTGGTCCCAAACTGAGCCCTGAGGGACACCCCTGGGTGTGCCACAAGCTGGGCGAGAAAACCCCAGGATTTGTGTGGCTCACATAAATAAACACCGCCCAGAAGAAGCTCCTGCTCCAGACAGCAACATAACTGCTATGGAAAGTTTACAGCTGAAACCAAAGCCCAGTGACGGCAGGTAGCAGCACGGAGCGTGCTGGAGGTGGCTCGTCTCCTGTCCTAGCCACACATCCTCCCCTTTTATTTAATGCCAGGAAAATAAATTTTATTGTAGCAAGAAGCTTAGATAATTTCTTCACTGAAGTTAGATGCTTCTTTGACTACGCTGACTGCTACCTCCAGCAATAATGCCTTAAATCTCCCTGGGCAGGGTTTGATGGCACAGTAATAAAACTGTCTGCGCCCTGTTTATACCTCAGCTTCTTCTTCTTCAACAACGGTGATGAGCAACGCGTTTGATTTCTCCTGGTATGGGAACAGCTTTGCCTGTCATCCCTGCTTGCTCTGGTTTCTCTCCTGTTTATTGCTGGAAAAGCAGATCAAAGTTTTTCCCAGGTAGGGCTGGCATCTTCCAGAGGGTTTGCACATCAGCGACCGGCACCTTGGGTCACCGCGATACCTCTGCAGTACTTCTGCTCGCCAGTGAAGAACCATGAACATCATTTCTCCTTTTTGATTACACAGCTCAAACGCCCATCTCACTTACATCAAGTGAGACAAGGGGATTCTGGCCCACAGGGAGCACGGAGCCCTGATTTCATTTCATTTCGCCTGCAGTCACGAGACTTCTTTTTTCTGAATTATTACCAGAGAGCATTAAGATGTATGGCCTGCCAGATATGTTTAAATGACTTTTTGGTCCCCATCATCACCAGGAGAAAGCCAACACGATCTGTCCAATCTATCTAAATAGAGATGGGAGGAGGCCACAGTATTAAATGAAGCAGTAAAGAAGCGAGGCTTTCAAAAGAGGTCACGGACCCTAAATAAGGAAATATAAAATGGTAACCATGGCATTTAATGGTATTTTAAATTATATTTTCACCATACGCCTGCTCCAAACAGTCGTATATATTTATTCTCACACAATAGGGACACAAGCAATCCCTAAGTGACACTGTCCTCTGATCGAAGCAATAGGAAAAATGTATTAAAAATATAAAAATCCACTAACAGAGCTGCGTAGGCCCACGGGCCACTTGTTATCTGCCATCAGAGCAGAACGGTTCATGGAGGACGTGTGATGGAGGATGTGGCAAAAGAAATCCCTCCTCAGCCCGCAGGTTTTCCCCATCCCCTCAGCTCGGATGCCCAAGCACCACCAGGAAGTATTTCTTCTATTTTTGGTAAAAATTATACCTTATATGATGAGTAGGGGCCACAAAACCTAGATGGGAAAGCTGCTTATGGTTTTTCAAGGGATAATAGGCAACGGGATACAAAAGATAGAGGAAATACTAATTCCTTGAAGTCTACCGGTGTTGGAATTCCTAGAAGTAATGGAATTATGAAGGAATAGGGAAAATGTTCTTTTATTTCAATGCTAGACAGTGTTTGAGACAGTTTACACAGCCACTGTGTGCATTCTTTACCAAAACGGGGAGAGACCCAACCTCTACAGAAAGTAAGTACGACAACAACAAAATAAGAATTGCATTTATAAACATTTCAACTAGTTCTGGCAGCCAGATGAAATCTATCTGAAAGGTTCAGGAAACCAGATTTCCAACTTTCCATCTTTTTTCTTTTTCTTTTGCATTGTTACGCAGCACAGAGCAAATTCAGATAGCTCTAAAATTTCTGTCACCTTCCAGCAACACAGGATAGCATCTGATTGTAATGTATAGTTTCTCTTAATACAAGAATCAAAGAATGTGTTGGGTTGGAAGGGACTTCTAAAGGCCATCTAGTCCAACCTCCCTACAATAAGCAGGGACATCTCTAACCAGATCAGGTTCTCAGAGCCCCGTCAAGCCTGACCTTGAACGTCTCCAGGGATGGGGCCTCCACCACCTCTCTGGGCAACCTGCCCCAGTCTTCCACCACCCTCATATTAAAGAACTTCTTCCTCAAGTCTATATAGACAACAATACCCAAAGTCAATGGTTTTTCCCCAAGTCCAAGTATTCCATGCTACACATGAAAATATCAGGGCACAGATCTTGGCCCCAGGATCCTATGGTGTGAAAGACATTGCCAAGTTAAGACACACACCAATTCAACATAATTCTGATCCGTCTGATTTTTCTACTGCTGTCTTTGAGGAGAGAAAAATATGGAAAACAGCGAAGGAAAAGGAAAATAGTCTGAATTGGTTTTTTATGCAAATGAAGTAAAGAGAAACTGTGTCCCCCCAACATATTTCTGCTTCCCATAGATGCAATAAAAAGCAGCCTCCTGAAAGCTTTTCAGCCCTCCAAGAAAAGAGTGGTCTGAAAGAAAAATGAGTGCTCTAAACAATTCTAAGCAGTCAATTTGTTTAGCAACCATGCAAGTTACTTCTGCTTGGAGCAACAGAGCAATGCCAACAAGCGCCGCAAACTGCCGCATGAGCTGCATCAGGATTAATTATCTTATATTACAACGTCTGGAAGTCAGGAGAACAAAAGAATGCAATGGAATTTTAGGTGGGTTTGGCCAGTGAAGAAGCTATTTAGCCCACGGGCTTCTGTAAGTGGATAAATGGCTTAAAGGCAGCTCAATGCAGCTTGCTACACGCTGATTTAACCACTTTGGATCTGAATGCTCAATGACAAACAAAGCAGAGACAAATGGTTTGTGGTGCTTAAACTGGGCTGGGTGAAGGGCTCCAATCATTCCTTTTGAACATCTTTCATGGAATCAGAACAGCAGATATCTCATGATTAACTAGCATGTCCTACCAGGGACAGGAACACATGGCTCGTAGCTCAGTCACCCTGCTGTTACTGCAATTACAAATTAATACCGTAAGGAGGTAACTTAACAAACATCCAAAAAATCTGCTTATGCTTATGAAAGAGCATCTCCATCAGCGCCAGAAGTGGAGCAGCTTTGCTTTATCTACCACCAGCCCAAGGTGGGTTGACTTTGGTATCTAAGCTGACACGAGCTCCCAAGGACGCTCTGTGCCCATGGGACCTGCTTGGTATGTTCCCCTGCGTGTCTCCAGGCAGAGAGCTCATTCTCCAGCGCTCCCTCCAGTTGGAACAAAAACCTAATTTTTGTTTCCTTTTCAGTTGTTCTCTTAATACAATATTTAAAACTTTTGCGGCTCATTAAACATGACCGAAACTAGTAGATAGACCCAAAGATTTTGTGGCGGAGGTGGGAAGGGGAGAAGCAGCAAACAGATACCTGCCAAATGCCTGAAAATCAATACTGAAATCTTGCCATCAGGTCCCAGGCTGAAGCTTTCCAGACAGCCCAGCAAATGAGAGACGAGGGCTCCTCCCTGCCCTCCTGCGGGAGAGCTTGCTCGGAAAAAAAATCTTTTCATATGTTTCTTATTTGCTCTTTCTAGCCAGGTAACACGGTGGAAAAAGACCCATTGTTTGTGCTGCTCTGACAAGGCCAGTGATGTAAAAGAAGGCTGCTGCTTTTAAAAAAATCCCTACAAGGGAACTGACGGCTGGTTCACTTCTATAAATTCAGGTTCAGTGATTTAAGGACGTAGCCCTGGAGCGCAGACAGCACTGCGCTCCCTTCCTTCCTGTCCTCTACAAGAGATGTTATTTTTCTGGGAGACAGTCAGGCTGCACTGTCCCATATTCTGCTGAGCAGAGTTACTCCACCCAGCCTGAGAGGTGTTTTTTTTTTTTCAAGAATCCTTTCTTTGTCTTTTCCTGCCACTGCTAGAGTAGATTTAGCTGCAGAAGAGGCTAATACAGCCGGTCCCAGACAGCCACAAGTATTACCACAGCCAGGAGGGAACCAGTTAACTCTTCAGTGGTTGCAGCCAGCCGCCAGAGGTGCCCAGAGAAGATCTCACCCCCAGGTCTCACTGTTGTGGTACAGCTCTGGTCCAACACAGTCCTGGGCAGTTGTGGAACGCCGGATGTGCCTCTTTGCCTCCCTCCACAGGTCCATCCTCTGCCCACTCCCATCCTCGTCCTACGTGGCTCCTCCAGCCCATTCCTATGGGTGATGTCTGGAGGCAGCAGCCCTCGTGTCCCTCTCAACTTTCCTAAGCCTTCCAAGCCCTAACCCTTGGTGTCCACCATCCAGCACCAAACACTCCTTATCTTCCTCCATGCTCAGGAAGATGACAATAAACTTCATCTCTCTCCCTGCCAAGGCTGCTCCATGCCCAGTCAATGGCTTATTCTTTGCTATAAAAATGAAACAATATCTTCTCTCGGAAAAGAATGTATTATATATTATACAACTAATATCTTCACTTGGAAAAGAAGATATTATCTTCTTTCATGGTCCAGGGTCCTCTAACTTTTATCACCACAATTAGGTTACGCTTATATATTGCAACGAAACGACGGCATTTAAATCCTATTCTGGCACCTATTCCGGTGCTTGCTTTTTCTAGCAAAAGGGGGGCTTTGAGAGAAACCACCTCCAGCAAATGCATCGCTTTTAAAAACCCAGAGCATGATCCTTTACCTGCTTTGTAAATCACTCCTTGGCACTACAGTCATCTCGGCTTTAAAGAGACTCCAGTCCCCGCGTGTGATACACAAGGGTGGTTGTCTCAGACTGCGCTTGTTCCACTTCAGAGAAAGATAAATAGTGGCCGGTGGCAGCGATTCCCCTGGACCCCCGGCTCACACAACAAGCACATCGGGTTGGTGACAAGCGAGTGGCGACAGCAAGGTCATATTCTGGGAAAAGTCACTCTGAGGCACGTTGGAAACGAAGCAAAGGTAAAGTTTTCTTCAGAAGTTGCCATTTGAACTAGAAGGCTGTTGGGTTTTATCTAAGAGGGGAGAAAAAATGTGATGTTCTGCAGGAAGAGCCTTTGCAGCAGTGAGCAGAAATGCCGTTGTAATGGGATGTGTTGGCCAGGGCCATGCCAGCACCGAGGATCCCAGAGATCCCGCGCTCGGCATGAAGCTGTGGAGATCTCCAGGCACCAGCTCTGCTGCAGCTCTAACGAGAGAGCTCCTACCAGCCATCCATCTGGTGCTGGCTGCAGGAAAAGGGAGACATGAGGTATATCGACATAAGGTATACGGAAAAGTGCACCTCTGGAGGGTGGAAAAAGCAAAAAGCTGAACGTTATTAAAAAACTCCACACAACAAACGCTTTGGTAAGGCAGACACAGCACCCAAACCCTTCCCCTTGGCCAACACCTGCTCCTCCAGCCTGCCAGCCAGAGGGAAGCACGGGAGGAAGCCCAAACCCCACTTAAGGAGGCGTGGATTACTTTTAGGCAAGCTTTAGACTTGAAATGCAAACCTTGTGTAAGTAGCTATGACAGTCACAGGTCCCTTTTGCTGTGTGTAGTAAAAAAAAAATTGACAAATGTCTTCACCGAAGGATGAAGACCAACAAATTCCTTGGGTAATGTAATAAAAGATTCCCTGTCGTAATTTGCAGACAATTTTAGAAATTAAATCTTAAGAATGGAAAGACAGTCCAAGAAAGTTATCCATGCTATTTCCAGCAGTTCTTCAAACTCATTTTGATCTGTTTGCTCTACACACACAGATTCTAACCAGTTTCTTCAGATGAAGGGTAACATCCAAGGAAATTTCCTGTCATTTTGAATTAAAACCCCCATGATCTTGACGAGATTGTGATGTTGACATTGTAACATCGTTTAAACATATGAAAACGTGAATACCTTTTCCAATACATGGATGACTCTCTCCTTGGCCTTGTAGAGGACATGTTACTGTGCCAGGAAACACCATTCCCACAGCACAGCTCACACAAATTAATACCCTGATAAGAACGATGCTGTTACTTGGCAAGAGCATTTCCACGTGGCTACCACCAGTCTCCGGCCAGCACCGGACACACTACGTCATGTGAAAGCTGGGTGGAGTTCTTGATTTACCACCCACCAAACTGAAAAAGAAGCAACTCCTGAAGCATTATCACGGTGGGATGTCCATCTACTGTAGCCTGGACACCTCCCATCACCATCTTTTCTTAGAAAGTAGCAGAGCTTCGAACACCTAATTCACACTGACAGAGTCTCACCATGAATTCCGCATCTCCGCAGATTGCTATAACAGAAGGAACTAATGCTGATGTGGGCACGTCTAAGAGGTCTGCAGCACAGCAATGAGTGAACTCACAACCTTTTTCATGTATAGTAGCAACCCGTTTCTTTCTACTCTGGAGAGGACAGGGACTTTGGAGATTGCCCATGGCCAGAGGAGGAGGAAGTGGCAAGTCTTGCAATAGAAAGGGTTAAGAAGAGTTTAAACGGTTAAGAAATGGTTTCTTTCTCACTGTGGTTAAAAAGCGATCTGTGAGATAAGATAAATTACCCTTGAATTTTGCAGATTTTCAGTGTCTGTGAATTGCAGAGAGAAGCTATAGCTCCTGACAGACGAGACCCATCTGCTATTGACCCAGAATAATCTCTAAGCATCAAAAAAAGCCTTTCAAACATCCCTTAGGCACTGATAGTCACATTTTACAAGAGTTATGCAAGGAGGCGGCTTAGAAATCCCTTAATTTGCCAAAATGGGAATTGTTCGTGTTCCTCTTGAGCCTTCATTTGAAAACCTTTCCCTTGATTCCCACCAGAGCAGAAAGAGGCAGGTATGAAAAAGCCTGAGCTAATTGAGCAGAGGAAGCCAGCCGGGTGAAGCGTTGGGATGGAGAGGCAGGTCGTGGCCATGGGCAGCCACCTTCCTGCACCCCCGGGCAAAGCTTCAACCTGGACGAGGCAAAGACCATCAGAGTATGGAGAATCTGCATTTTGTACACAAACCTGATACAAGAGATCATAGACTTAGAAGAAATTATGGACTTCGAAATCACGTCAGCTGGGTGCCCACAGAACCTGGAGCTCACCTGGGCTCCCAACAGCAAAATGACGCAGATGACTAATTAAATAATATTTCAACACTGCAAAATCAACTTGCTTAGTTTGATTATTAGGTAATTCTTCACGAGATAATTGTAAGAGAATCAGAAAGGCTCAGATACCACTTCTGCTCTCTCGATCCAGCTGTTACAACTCCTGTAACATGTATTTGGCGACTTGCAGAGCCTAGCTCCACTCATCTCCACCGCATTGGAACAAATCTGTTCCTTCAAGCAATTAAAAATGGTTCTCAGCTGACAACTTTGGGAGACAGAATTTGAAATTAGCTGGGCCTCTCCTTCCAGCCCCTATGGAGCATAATCCACAAAAACTAATAACAACACAACAATAGCAATAATAACTAGAGGAAACCAAACATCCCCACAAGCAGCATAACAGATTCATCTGATACTTCAACCTCTTCTACGAGCAACTTGTACCTAATCCTCAGAGTAAATTATCCAGTGCACTGACAAGAGACACGTAATGAAATTGCTTTGCCACTGGCCCTGTTGGTTTCTTCAAAGTTGCTTTTATTATAGGCAATTAGTGGATCAATTAACACTTATTGAAGCACTTCTTGTTTCACGGGCTGAGGAACACTCGCAAAGCCTGATAGAAGATCTGCAACTTGGAGAGTTACCGCATGGGAGGGTTAAGGCGATGGCTCAGCACGATGCGGTACCAAAGTCCCTCAACTTTCCCTTCCTCTTCCCTCCTCCTTAAAGGAAATTACACCTGCCAAGTCTTCCCTTGCCTAATGTTTAACAAAAGGAAAGCTGGTCAGCGACTGCTTGGAGCTGCTGGGCTTCTCCCAGGAGCCAGAATGAAGTGAACCTGCCATTCTTTTTTTTTTTTTTTTAATTTTTCAAGCTCTTGGACACACGATGCCTACTGCAGGGAAAAATCTTTTATTCCCCAACACCCTCTGGTAAAGAGCTCTTAGAGAAAAGGAATCCAACAGTTCATTACTTCTATCTGCTCCACACACTTCTGACATAATTGTATTAGTGCCTCATCGCGGGGCCTGAAAAGTGAAATCTGAAAAGCGGCTTTTGGCCATGGGTTTATTTCTTTGTTGGAGCCCTGTCTAGGCGCTGGAATCCAAACCACATTATTGCAGTTCATGTAATTTGTTTAATGCGTTACGTTCAAGAGGCCACCTGCACTAAGGCATCGAAGGAGTAAGTGGGTGACTCTCACTCTACTCCAGAAAGGAGAAAACTTTCCGGAGCCAATTCCCTCCCATCAATGCGCTTGCTGGCACTGAATTCCAGTCAGCGTGCGTGGAGGGTCACAAAATGTGGAAGCGGGGAGCAGGAGGAGACACCAGCGGTGCTCCCCTGGGTGGCAGCAGCTGAGTTTGTTCTCTTCTGTCCCAAGCATCCCTCTCCTTCCTCGGAGGCAGATGGTGCTGGAGGGATGCAGCTCTCCAGAGGACTCGGGGCATTAGCAGCCCCTCCAGCACCCACAGCTTTGTATTTCTGCCGGTTCTGCTGTTGCTACAGAACTCCTGTCTGCCAAAGAAAATGCATTTCCATTCTCCTGGAAAGCTATTTGACTTGGTGGGTGTCCACGTAGCGCTGCAAGATGAATGCATGCTATGCCCATTATAAACCGCTTTCATCTTCCTCTCAGCTACAGCCACTGGATGTCAATGAATTAATTACAATCCACGGCGCCTGCTCATCACATTACACTGAAGTATTCAATAAATTCCAATTAACATATTGGAGCCTTTCCACGAATGTATCTTGCCTGACTTGGAGTGAACGGGTTCATAAAAATACATCTTAAAACAAAATAAGGAGGATAATAGCAATTCTGTAACAAATTTAGACCAGCATACACCTCCTATTTTAGCAGATGACTGGTTAGTAAATCACATTCAAAGCAAAATAACTATATTAGCCCTGCAAGAAGATGCATTACCCCTGCCAGCAGACTCCAAACCGGGCTACCTAGAAGAGACATGTGTCTTTTTTGTGCTTTTTATTGCACTGAATATATACTAATGGTGAAAAAACCCCCAATAATAATTAGTGTTAAAAAAGGCAGAGATGTGCTCTCTAAAGCAGTCAGAACACATGCCCCTTTCATACCTTCTTAAGCCCATAAATTACAATACAGGCTCGTCTTAGGGGCTGGAGATGACTTTGGTAGCTAACACAGTGTTACATGAATTAAAGATGGACAGTGCAGACTTTTATGCTGTTTGCTGCAGGAGAAGCTGGCACAGAGCTCTTTTCGTTGCTACAATAAACTGCGGTCCCCTGAAGAAAAAAGACTGAAGGCAACAACCTCTGATATCAGTAATGACCAAATGCAACCAGATGTTATCAGTACTTCTGAAAAAACTTTGCCTTCAGGTTCAACCGGAATATAAACCCTATCTAGTGATGCCTGAATATCAGCTACAGATATCAGGATTGCCATGTTTTTGTTTATATTTTTTAGGGCAGAAAAAGGTTTGGTTTGGCCTGGTTGTGAATCTGGGTTGTCCTGCTGCAGGAGGCCATGCAGAATGGGAAGGTCCATGCCTCCCACCCTAGCTGAGATGTCCTCAACAGGCAACCACAGTCTTTCACTGCAGGACTAGCATGTTAAAGAAAAACACATTATTATCCCTAAAAACAATAAAGAAATGAGATTCTCATTTTGCCAATCAGGCCCTGCCAAACGGTTCATTTGTAACTTGATTGCTGTAAACTGCAGGAAATTGTAACTACATGTGGACTTATTCCCCACAAATGAGTAGTCATGTCTCCCAGGCACAGAAACCAGCAGGTTTTGGGGAAGATGCTGAGTAGCAGATGACACAGCACATCACTCTCCAGTTCCATCCTACAAGCACCAGCTTTTCCTCCCGTTCCCCATCTTAAGGGCACTCAAGGGACCTGTGCTCATGGAGATAGGTGAGACACCCAGAACAATATTCATCCTGGATCAGCAGCAGTACAGCTGCATTTCCTCTTGTCAGATTGCCAAGGGTTCCATATACAGCTCCTGAATTTTCATGGCAGAAGCGATTTTTTATTTTTTTTTTAACCCCACCTGCAATGGGTTCCTTAGATCAATAGCCTTTCGGAGGCGAGCGGAATATAAAAGGGAGACGTTTGTGCAGCAAATTTTTTATGAGTCTAACTGTAAGAGCTATCAAATAAGAGCGGTGAGACCGTAGATTAAAAATATGCACATTGCTTCCCATTGCTGTAAAAACAAACCGTGTCGTGGCCCTGCCTGAACTTGGCCAATAAAGTGTCAGGCCTGGCAACGGCTCTTGGGTATTCACAGACCAGAGTCAAACTAATCCGGCTTTTTTCTTGCCTCCACATGTGAAGAACAGGGCAGAAATCCAGGCTTCAGCAAAGGGGACGCGATGGACAACCCCACTTTGTGGTAGCACCAAATGCTGGGGCAAAGCTGCATTTTCTCCACGATTAAAAGGAAGCATGAATGACATGGAGAACCAGGTCACAGAGGCAGACAGGAGAACAAAAACACAGTCTGGGCAGCGTCTTTCAGGAAAAACTTCAAAATCAGTCTCTCCCTGGAAGCAATTTCAGCAGCAGCTCCATCGGACTGGAGCCCTGCACTGAAACTACAGGAAATCAGGCTGTGGGAAAACCCTGTCAAATAGTGGTCCTGAAGAAATACAGCTTGAAAGCGTATTTTGAATGTTATCCCGGTCTTTCAAGCTCCCGCTTCTCCCGTTTAATTTTATATTTAAAAGTAATATTTAAATTTGTTCAGCCTGGCAAAGAGAAGGCTCCAGGGAGATCTTCATGTGGCCTTTCAGTATCTGAATGGGCCTACAGGAAAGCTGGGGAGGGACTTTTTACAAAGGCCTGGAGTGATAGGACAAGGGTTAATGTGTTCAAACTGGAAGAGGGAAGGTATAGATTGAAAATTGGGAGGAAATTCTTCACTCTGAGGGTGGTGAGATGCTGGCACAGGATGCCCAGGGAAGCTGTGGATGCTCCATCCCTGGAGGTGTTCAAGGCCAGGCTGGACGGGGCCTTGAGCAACTTGGTCTGGTGGGAGGTGTCCCTGCCATGGCAGGGGGTTGGAACTAGATGAGCTTTGAAGTCCCTGCCAACCCAAACCCTTCTATGATCCTATGAAATCAGGGTGGAATCTAGCTGGGAGGGAGGTGCAATTCCCTCTTCCGATTGGGATTGCTCCCACTGAAAACGTAACAGCTCAGACTACTTGAAGGACCGAGCAGAAGCACCATGCGAATCAACGCGAAGATGTTATGTCTGACGAGTTATGCCAGCTGCTGAATTATTAAACGCTAGATGACTGAATCCCCTGGGAACATAGCGTTCCGATTGCCATCCATTTGACATTCATCTACATCCCGCGTTTTATTTTAGTCCGCAGCAGTGGTTGTTGGGCACTAACAGAATGCAACTAATGGTAGAGCCTCGGCGACCCAGGAGAAGAGCCTCAGAACTCCAGAAATGAAAGAGGAAACGGAGACAGCGACAGCGTCTCAAGGGAGCCAGAGCGGGCCGGCAGCCTGCGATGCTGCTTTGGCTCCAGCTGCTGCTTCAGTAAGTCACTGGAACCGTTGCCAAGTGAAAACTGTCTTTATTTTGCCTTTTTTTGGCAGGCTGAGGTGTGGAATCGGAGCCAGCTGCATTCAGCAGCAGAGAAGCTGAGCCCCGCCTCTCTACGGCAGGTCCCGGTCCTGCGCTATCACCTCGCTGTTTGGGATCTAAGGTCGAACCGGAATCGCCCTTTGGCCTTCTGTTTGCCAAAGGGGTTGACGCTCCATTTTTTTCACCTTTTCTCTTTCCTAGCTAAGCAAGGCTCCATTCCAGCAGCACCCCAGGACGACCCATGTCAGTTGGTAGCTCAGGCTTTGGGACTGTTACTTCTGGGGTATGATTTGAATGCAGGTGTGGGGACAGGGATTAAAACCACCACGAATGGGAGAGTTTGTTGAATGTTGGGCTGTTTCATAGATCTTTACGTCAAGAGACATTGCGACATCTTGTGATGATGGGACGACGATTAAAAGAAAGTAAAACTGGAAACTGAGAAGATGCAATGTTGACACGAGAAGAAAAAGCTGCAGAGCTGCCAGGACGCAGAGATAAGAGGCGGAACCTGCCCTTCAGGCACCGCCGGCTGCCCCAGGGAGACCCAAGGGCACGGTGCAGCCTCTCCCACATCTCCTCTGACTTCAAACAAGACATGCCAAGACAGAGAGTACGAAACGGCAGCCATCTTCTACCAAGAATGTTTTATTTCTTGCTGTGGCTGGAGTATGGAATAGCTCAGCTCCAGAAACACACCCCTTCTGGAGGGGAACTGCAGCAGCCCCTCAAAGGCAGCTGAAAGATGAGGGGTTTTTAACCAGAACTGCTGTCGGTGTTTTCAGAGATGGGAAGTTCTCAGAGTTCCACCCTGGAGCTGCACCTGCCTGAAGACTGGCAGAACACACCCCACGGAAAGAACGCACGCATTTAACCTCTCCATTTTCTAGGCGCAAGGTGCACCCTTAAGACGACCTTCTCTGCCACCAACAGCAGCAGGTACATTAAAAAAACCCCAAGCCCCTCCCTTTCTTTACAGCCCCGTTTGCACACAACAGGGAGTGTGAGAACAGAAGCAGCTGCACACAACCAGAGGGTCCTGACGTCACCAGACGCGTGTTGGGGATGTGCTCAGATACGGCGCCTGAGGAACGCAGATAGTATTAACCTCAGGATGCTTCTGGCCGGGCAACGGTGGCAGCAGCTAAACCTCCCCAAAATAGAAACGCAGCTTAACGCTTTGGTGTGAGCACCGTGAAACCAGGCCCTGAAACAGTGCTGAAGGCAGCAGAGAGCAGAGATTCCATCACCCTGGGGTCTTCAGAGCAGAGCTGAGGGTGGGGACCACTGGACAGCATCCATCTGTCCTCTGCTGGCCAGCACAGGTGGCTCAGCAGCTCCTCCTGCTTCCGGAATCTTTGGGGAGAGTTTCTGTCCCTGGCCTTAGGTCAGCACAAACATCTCCTTGTCAATTTAATTTCAGAGCAGACTTTTTAAACGCAAGCCCCAACCTGTGCTCCCAGGCTGGTGACCCTCCCATCAGAGCAACTGGAAGTGTTAAATCCCTCCATGCGCCGCTGCATTAAAAATAAGACTTGTTAATGATGCCCCGGGAGAAGGGCTGTTCACAGGCAACATTTACACCTTTCCCATCTTTCTCTAGAAGCTGCAGATTTTGCTCCCCATCAAACCCCACCCAAGCGCACCATCCCACCAGCCTGCTGGGAGGTGCTAAGGGCCAACTTCTGCGTTCAGCCGAGGAGCGCAGGATGACGTCAGAAACCTGAAACTGGTAAATATTCCCAGTTCTGCAGAATCCTGTGTGCACAAAACCCACAACGGCTCCCCTGCAGCATATGCTCTCTCCAGCGCTCCAGATCTTTCCCTCCTTTGGTAGCCGGAACTGCTGAAAGTTATTGTCCCCTGGCCACACAGCCACAGGAGGAACCTCCGTGCCAGGGGAGCAAGGCGAGCTGCAGCCCTCCCCCAAATCCAACCCCGGAGCAGGTCGTACGGGCAAAGGGAGCACCGGCCTGCGCAGCCCGGTATCATCTCAGCCCTGCCTGCCTTTCACCCAATGCAAACAGCCCCGGAGGAGTTGCTCTGTCAACATCGTGAGACCAGACTTATGCAGAACTAGCTCCACCGACTGACAGGGGCCGCTCCTGACCTCTGCCGGGGAGTCGTGACAGTGCACGGGCGCACACCACTGCCAACGCACCCGGGGTGATGCAGGACTCCTGCTTTCCTGGGAAAAGAACACACCAAACAGAGCAACCCAGCCAGCCCCAAGGACGGCTGGTCAACTCACTTCACCCTGGGCAGCAGGAGCTGCTCCACCAGCAGTCGCCCAGCAGTCCACCAGCGATTGCCACAGGAATGTAAATTCATCCGGCCAAACAGGGTGAGAGAAAAAAAAATGAGCACATCCAGAAAAGAGCAACGAAGCTGGGGAAGGGTCTAGAGCAGGAGTGTGGTGAGGAGCAGCTGAGGGACCTGGGGGTGTTGAGCCTGGA
>JAVSBS010022774.1:30832-46800 GCA_033124195.1 Coracias cyanogaster | reverse complement strand
GGATGGGGACTCCACCACTGCCCTGCCCAGCCTGGCACAGCCCTTCACAGCCCTTCCCACCAAGAAATTCTTCCTCACCTCCAACCTCAACCTCCCCTGGGGAAACCTGAGGCTGTTTCCTCTTGTCCTGTCACTTGGGAGCAGAGCCCGACCCCACCTGGCTCCAACCTCCTTCCAGGGAGCTGTGGAGAGTGAGAAGGTCCTTTTCTCCAGGCTGAAGAATGATGATCTCCAGATCATCACCTTCCCAACAGTGCCAGGCAGAAGGGAAGATGTTCAGGGAGAGTGCAGAATTCACCTAAAGATGACGGGTTTTTTTCCCCCAGCCATTCCCAGGCTTCCTCTCAGCTCCTTTACCTCGCTCCCAGTGCGAGTGCTCCCACCCTACCCCAGGAGAATCTCACGACTGGCCCGAAGCAGCAGCTCACACTAAGCTGCGTGCTGGGACAGCAGCATCCGAGAGGCCGTATCACGGTGGTCTGTTCTCAGGATACCGGGACAGGGGTCTCCCGGGGCAGGGTGCACAGGGGTCTCTGCAGCCGCCCAGCACAGCCCAGCGCGCCTGCGGGGAAGGGACAGAGCCAGGAACTGCAGGAACACCCCCGGCCCTAGATCTCAGTTAACCGAGCTGCTCCAGAGCTGCTCAGCACTGGTAGTTCATTCCTCCCATGAACGTGTCTCCTGTGCTGGCCTCACAGGGTGGATCAGGGTGATTTCCAGTTACCTGGCTCTCGAGGAGAACGGTGCAGGGTCTCTGGGTCTCAGCTGGTCCGTTGACTGTGGGGAGCAGCCAGGAGAGCTGATCTATGATGCCCAGTCTTCGGATAAGGTTCTCACGCTGCAGAAGAGCATTTACTCTTCTCTTCTCCTCCACTTCCACGATGTCCTGGGGTTGCATGGAGTTGAACTGTGCACGCTGTGCCTGAGGAAAGAGAGACCCGGGTTACAGCAAAGCTGAAGCTGTAGCAACACACAAGAGAGACAAAGCCTCAGACTGCTGCGAGCCCTGCGGAGAATTGCAGAGCTCAGGGTGGAGAGGGATGAGGATCCCAGTGGGAGCCACGACAGGGAAGGGAGAACACTGGTGCTTGCAGGCACCTCCCAGCACAAGCCATCAGCTCTCCAGACTTCACAAAGGAGATCCAGCCCCGTAGTTCTGTTCCCTGGGAGACCTCCATGGCCCAGTGCCATTCCCAGAGCCACCTTGCTGCCTTTGGGAGCTCTGTAGACAGCCACTGAGCAGAGCCAGGTACCTTTCTGTCCCACTGCCTGGTTCTTCCATAGGTGAGGTGGGTTTTGGGAGCTGTGGTTTTATTCTGGAGCTGGGATTTGTCCCCAGCTGACTCTCCATGCAGGTCTTTTTTCTTCTCTTTTATCTTCTTCCTGGTAATACCTTCCAACTTTTCTTTCTTCAGGCGAATTTCCTCCAGTTGCTGCCTGCCACAAAACACTGGTCTTAGGCACTGGTTCAGTAAGAGCCATGACAGCAAAAGGTTATTTGGAAACCTTCAATCCAAGGACATTTTACTGCAGTCAGAGGTTCTGTAGTGAACAGACCACAACAGAATTGTGCCAAGAAATGGGCCAGGAGTGCTTTTAAAAGAGATGTAATAAATTAGGAGGAAATTCTTCTCTCTGAGGGTGGTGAGACCCTTGCACAGGTTGCCCAGGGAAGCTGTGGATGCCCCATCCCTGGAGATGTTCAAGGCCAGGCTGGACGGGGCCTTGAGCAACCTGGAGTGGTGGGAGGTGTCCCTGCCATGGCAGGGGGTTGGAACGAGATGATCTTTGAGGTCCCTTCCAACCCAAACCATTCTATGAAATGTATTATTTTCATATTTACCTTATGAAATGACAGCGTCATTTTTCACCTCACTCCTTTTCTGGGGCTTGGCTTTGAAGTTCCTGTCATTCCCACTCCCTTTTCCACCCGTCTCCATGCTCCATCACCACTCCAGCAGCTTCGGGGCTGTGATGCACAGTGCTGGGCACCTTTCAGCTGGCCACAGAGCAGGACACTGCTCCGAGCCTTTCAGTGTCCAGGAGGACACCCGTGACCTCTTTTAACACATTATTCAGGTTCACAGGATGAACAGAATGACAAATAAAAAGAAAAAAAGACGCATATAATTCACATATTTCTTTTTTCTTTTGGTAAGTCATGGTCACAAACGACTTCTCTAAGCAGCCAGTTTCTGGTAACACTGCTGGGATGTCAGCGCTTGGACTGTGCTGAACCAGTCAGGATCTAAGCGTGGCTTAAAGCACAAGTTCAGTGCAACCTGTACTTGCTGGTTTGCAGAAAGAGAAACAAAAATTCTGCAGATGTATTTTATATACTGCAGAGGGAAAAGCTGACGGCAGAAGAGGTGCTTTGGAAGCACGGCAGGCCTCAGCTCTGAGTTATTTATTTCTATTGATAGCCCTGGATGTTCTTTCTGAAGTTTTGATCATCAAGAAACTTGAGAATGAGCTTTTTATGATGGTGCTAAAGACAGACATTGGCAACGGCTGAGTTTCACCTCAAATCCTGATGCTGCTGAAGCATCTCTGAAGCTTTTTACTTTTCTCTGTGGGCTAGCACCTTTTTTTATTTTTTTTTTTTTTTTTGGAAGTATTAAAGCAGAACCAGCCTTTGAGTTCAGCTTATTCAATTTCCTACTGCTATTTTTTTTTGAGTTTCTATCTGGACATCCTGGATTTGTCAAGGAGATTTTCTCCTGTGAAGAACATGAAATAAAAACATCTCAGCTGTGGCTCTACATAAATCGTACCATTGCACTGGGGATATGTACTATACTTGGTAATTTTCTGGTGGCTGCTCTGGCATTTTGATTAAAAAATTAGCACTGCAGCTCTCTAGTGCTATACAATATCAATAAAGCATGTGCTAAATGAACCAAGACCTGGCTGACGGACAGCTCTCTAAGAGCATTTCTCAGAGGCGACCACTCAAACACGGCTGTTTCTAGTGGCACCGCACAAAGAGTCGTCCAAAGCCCAAATCTGTTCAACATCTCCATCGAGATCTGGAACGCATACAGAAATCCCAGCTGACGCTACGGACACCGGCGAGTGATGAAGTGGAAGGCAGGACTGACGAGCTGAGCTTTTTGGGTTGGCTGGTAACCTACATCCGTGCACAATGAGGTATTTGAATACAACCACAGACACAGTGACGTATAACGCTTGGACCACATGGCCAGGAATGGAGGACAGAGCTATAAAATGAAAATCACATGAGGTAACTAATCCTGCCTCCACTTTTAGGAGGGAAAAGGGTCAAAAAGGGTCCTAAACACACAACGGTGGCCAAAGACCAGTGTGATCCCTGCCTGGATGGTGAGGAAGGGATATTCCAGGGTATTTTATCTGCACATGTGCTGGTGGTACTGAATCTAAAAAGTCCCACGCGAGACAAACACAACTTTAATCAGGAGTGGGAGCTGCAGCAGACACACTTGAGACAGATAAACTTTTTCTCATATATATTAAGGATCATTTTTGGCCTTACAAGCCACGAATCTGCTCAACAAAGAAAAGACGAAGAGCTCATAGATGGAGAAGCGATTCAAAGCATCCATGAGATGCCTGAAAGGGCAAAGAGAGAACGTCCGTGGCAGCTTTCTTTCAATGAGGGCAGATTTCAAAAGAAAAACATAGTTCTAGCAATTACCCTCTGGGAAAAACAGGCAGAGAAAACAAGGAACAAGCAGAAAACAGCAGCTAAGATGTTCCAGCAAGTACATAATAAAACAAGATCTAGGAAAGATCCTTGTCCAGGATGCCACCATATCACACCTTTGACTTCATGCAAAATCTTACGCATTTGAAGTACGATTTCCCCCATTTTTAGTGAAAAAGACATTTTTGCTTCACGGCTATGCTGCATTTGCAACACAAATTCTTCAGAACAACAGACTTTGAAAAATAAAAGAAAATGCAACACAAAGTTTGGGTCCAATTTTCCGAAACGGCCTCTGGTTTTGCAAGACCAGACCGAAGCCATAGGAAAGCGAATCTTCATTCCCAGCTCACTGAAAATGCAAATTATACTTTTTAGATCCCTGCCCACATGACCTGAAGGTGCACATGTACGTCTAGGACCATCAGCCATTTTATGATCCCACCAATATTTGTATTTGCTGTTCAGTGATGTTATTTTGTGTCTGCAAGCAACTGAAAATATTATTATTTGTGTATGTGAAATTGCTTCAGTGAACATTGCCGGTACGGATCAAATAATTTTTTGAGAAATGGTATTTGCCTGGTTTTATGCGCCAGTGAGTCACTCAGAAGTACTTATAAATATTTAAGTATTCTGCTCCTGCAAGAGTGTGTGCAGACATTTGAAATGGTTTGTACTACATCACCTCTGAAGCACTACTCCACCTTGCAAATTCTTGCATTTAAAACCAAGGTTAACAAATCAATGCACCTTGAGAAGCATTCGAAAATCACCAGCGCATCGTATTCTAGTGAGTTTTCTTTGCAATTTGTAGACAATAGATTTCCAATAACAACTAGTAATTAGTTCGTTTGCTCTTATTCAGTCCTTGTATATTAAGCCTGCGGACATTTTGCAGATGGTGTCTTTTGGAATGAGAGATATGTGAAAAAAAACCTAGAGCTTGGCAATTCACGCTCGAGTGTGAATTCTTTCAGTGTGCAACTAATGTCAGAAAGAAACAGCTAAACCAGTGTCAGATACTCTTCCTGCCCTTTCACAAAAAAAACCTGGGCAGTAATTCTTGACCAAAAAGCAGGAAACCACAATAATTTTAACCGTGTCCACACCTGCCATTAATTCTTGCAAAATTTTATTTCAGGAGACTTTTAAAATTCTAATCATAACGCCAAAATATATAAACTAGCAGAGTACAAAACTGAATCTCTGGAACCTTTTTTTAGCTTTTGAAGCGTTTTTGCTTAGATTAAATTTGTCTTTCTTGCTACAAATTAATTCTGGTTTTATTTTTCCTCCGAGAAAACACCTTTTGCTTTGTTCAAAATCCAGCAAAACAATTGACAACACATCCCAAAACCTGATCCAACTGCAAACAACGCAGAGCAATTTGCTGGAGCCCAGCAACGTACTTCAGACTTGAAGCTCAGCACTGAAGATTTTCACAATGAGAAGAGCTTTAGGTGAGAGAGAAATAACTTTTTTTTTTTTTAAGAATGTGCTTCTTTGATAGCAAGAGAGAGGAAAAAAACAAATCAAAGCAAGAAAATTTACCACATTCAAAAATTACTCGCCTACAGAAATGGAGTGAGGATGAACTCCCTTGGATATCCCCAGTGGAGGCATCCTACCAGTCAAAAATTGCATTTCCAGGTGGAACAGGATCGTTCCGAATGCTCAAGGCAGGCTTCTTACACTCCATTCATGAGTGAGGCAAGGAGTTAGTGCTTCTGAACATGATCTCAAAAGTCAAAACTTATTGAGCAGGGAGATCCTGAGGCCTAAAAGGCACCTCCAACCTGGAGTGCGTGCCTGGAGCTC
Organism: Coracias cyanogaster; assembly: GCA_033124195.1. Lineage (NCBI taxonomy): Eukaryota > Metazoa > Chordata > Aves > Coraciiformes > Coraciidae > Coracias > Coracias cyanogaster. Next base: position 41,294 of record JAVSBS010022774.1, on the reverse strand, counting down.
ATCAGCCCATGCACAGAGAGCCCCTGAGCTCTGGTTTCTTTATCTCCACGTTACTAAGCTGCTCTGTATCTACCTACAACACATCGCTGCCAGCTTGGTCCTAATAAAGCCTAAAAACCCAGTGCAGGGTCACTGCTCGGCCATGGAAATATTGGTTACTAAATGCTGTTACAGTGACTCGGACGCTTGTTGGCTGCCCAGGGAAGTGGTTGAATCGCCATCCCCGGATGTATTTCAAAGCCATCTAGATATGGTGCTCAAGGATGTGGTGTAGAAGTGGGCTTGGTAGAGGTAAATAACAGTTGGACTTGATGATCTTAAAGGTCTTTTCCAACCACAGCAATTCCGTGATTTTCTGGTTTTTCCTGTCACCCTTGCTCAGCCAGTCTTGCACCTACTGCAGAAATCAAGCTAAACAGTTTAAAATCTCAGCTTTTTTTTTGCTTGATTTTTAACTACCAGTTTCGTTTTCGCTATAAGATTGCAATATTAAATTAATCATTCCAGAAAACGCCCACTAGGTTGGCCTTTATCCTCGCTAACGCGGCTGCACATCATCCCTGGAGGCAAGCAGGAATGGGTTGCTCTGGCCGGCTGAAGGAAACCTCATTTCTTTCCCGAGAAGTTCACCTCACCTCTAACACTGCCTCAAACCGAAAGCAGCGGCCGGTGCTCCCCTGTTTGCTAAGACGTGTTTGAAGTTTAGCTACCACATAGCTCAGAGGAGAAGCGAATCAATGTTGGTAAGCTAATGAATTATTTCCAAGTTTGTACCAATACCTGCGGCAACATGAAAGAAAACCTCACGTACCAGAGAGATTACAGCTGAACAGGCAGAACATGGGGCACAGACTGTCAATATTTTAGGACTATGATTTGATCCAGTAGATAACTGTTGGTGCAACATCGCCGCGGAGAAAACCTCAAGCAGAACATTTTATCTCACTATATAGTTGTCCGATGTAATTAACTGGGCTTGACCAACCTAGCTGGAAGGCAGCAGTAACTAAAATTCAACCCTATGTGCCATGCCATGGTGGAGAACAGTTTGTACAGATGCCAGTAAACACTTCATCACCAAGTTTGCAGACGCCATTTCTGCTGGAGCAGCTGGTTCACGAGGTACCCATGGAGTACCTCTATTATGGCCATATTTTTCCAAATATGGGTATTAATTTTCTGCACACAATGTATCGCCTTCCGGAAGATGAGACATCTACCAAGAATAGATATAGTTCTGAAAGCTTCCTTCCTCACTCAACTTCTGCTTGACACAACAGCCCCCTTTTTAGGTTTCGTTCCCTCTTCCTCAAGGTAGAGCTTCGTTTTTCCCTGGCAAGAATCAATCTCCACACTTCTGGGACAATTACAAAGCTCTGCCCTAAAGGAGTTTCCAGCGATTCAGAAATACGCACACCTCCAAAATAAATCCATTGCATACTCTGCACTTCTAGTGAGCGTCTGGAGGATGCCTGGAGGGGTCAGGGATGGATGGCCCACTCCTTGACACCATGGGGTTGCATTGTCTGGTGGGGAATACAGCCACTAGAGATTTTAGAGTCAATCTGGAGCCAGTCCAACACCATTGACTGATGCTTCTCTGCATTGACAGTGATTTATCCAACAGTCATGCCCAGCACAGCTTCCTGATTCGTTTTTTTTAATGTACTTCATTCAAATCCATTCTTCTCTCTGGTTTCTCAGTGCTGGAAAGCCCCAGGACACAGGTCCACACCATGGGCTGGCACCATCTGCCCTCCCCAGCTCTCACTCAGCACTTCCCTGACCTCCTGCTGCATGTATCTGGTTCACAAGGTGACCTCGGTAAGCCACGATGGCATCGAGATGGGGAAATAATTCAGGGGTATAACTTCTAACCCGACCTAGTGAAATCCTCCTGGTCTTCTACGCAACCTCGGTCCAAAAGCTTTCTCAACCCAATGTGGCCTCCCGGGAGGAGCTGCTGTGGGGTAGCAAAAGGCCTTTTCTCTGCTTTCAAAAATGTAATGCGATATGAAGGCAAGCTGAGAGAAGGGGACGTTGGTTAGGAGAGGGCTCTAATTGACAACGAGCTACAATTTAAGGGGATCTTATCATAGTGTTGATAACTTCTTATTAGCTAAACAAGGTTGACAAGATAAAGCCATTTTGATGGAGTGCATGTTTCCCCTCTCTTTGACATACCTGTATTACAAATTGACCTGTCCGCATTGATGATGATGTAGATCTAGAAGATCGCACTGATTTATTTTTTTTCCCTTCAGTGAGGCTTTCCCATCTGCCAACCTGCTCCTTTCCCATTAGGGAAGACAACAGGAATGCCAGAAGTGACACGCCTAATTCTCATGACCTCCAGTCAGATACGGTTCCAGAAGTTACATCCAAAAATCACTTGTCTGAGCGTATTTAACGTATGACGCAGCTGGGGGATGCGCTTGCCAATTCACCAGGCTATCTCCATGCTGATTAATTAGATGCATGCTCTGCTTTGGCTTTTATGACAACTAAGCCTTTCATTTATTTTTGTGACAATATAAACACAAGACAACAAATAAACTCGTTAGTACTCTATTTCTGGAATGTGAAAATCTCGGGATCATATTATTAGTATTTTTTTTTAATTATCATCCCGAGCCCGCTTATCCAATTAAATTTATTAATGAGAAATTAGAAGACACGGACACGTTGCTCTTGCCAGAGCTGCCAGGAGAGCACTTCACCCGTCTCACACGTTACTTATCTATGATTACGGTGATTTGAAAAGTGATACTTTAATCCTGTGTTAATAGGTATTTCATACACAGGAGCAAACTTCGAAAAGTTGTGTTCTTGGGGCTCAGGAACAAAAAAACCTTCAGAAAATCAGAAGAAAGATGACAGGATTAGTAAGAGAACTAACTCTGTAACTAACTAGTAGGAGGGTCACTATTTCTGTCCATAATCCAAAACCGTGCATTAAGGTGATAGCATGATTAGAAATTATTATTAAAAATAGTACCTATTAGATGCAGAACTTGTAAGGGTGAAACCACGTTTCAGAAAAGGTAAGAGACTGGATTTTTCTTACCCATGCGCTTCTCATTCATACAGCTGGATCTACATGGATGGGGATCAAAGATGCCCTTTGAATCTCTGTGTCTTGGAGAGAGACAATGGGTCAAGAGACAGCAAGAGACACGCGGAGTGAGAGAAAGAGACCATTTTTTGGCTCTATAAACTACAGAAAGGCCACGGAACTCTTGAAAATGAAATGCAGCTTTTAAAGCAGCACAAGAATGACAAATTGGAAAGCTCTTCGTGTCATCTTCAAACCTTTCCAACACTGCGACACTATACCAGAGCACCAAAACAGATGTAAGGGGGTTTTTGAGAGGATAAATTAGATGGAGACCTTTGATGTTGCTGAATTCTGGTAATTATGTTCCTCAGCTTGCTGAACAGCCATTCCCACAGCCTGCTGCCAGCACGAAAAAATGACTGGCTTGGATGAACTTCAAGCAACAAAAGGATCACCCTAATGGGCCAAAAACATGAAAAATGCCCAGGATGTTGTACGTTTAAACTACTACTGCAAGCAAAACTCTGGCTCATAACAAATTCCATAAACACTTAAGGACTGCAGACCAAAGTGTGTGCTTAGGACAAGGGTTTGAAGTATTTTGGAGATTTTTCCTACCTCGCGTAATGAAGGAAGAAGACACACTTCCACCGAGCTCTAAAGTTCTCTTACAGAGTCCCCAAAGTTTCAAAAGTTGCAAGCACTGAACTTTGCTTTTAAATTAAAAGCTGATGAGCCATTAACCGCTCTTGATAAAAGCGGAGATTCTGGGAAAATTGAAATTGGAGAAGTCAGTCTGACTTTCAGCTTCAGCTAGAGAACCATTCTCTTCATACACAAAATCCTTTTGACAGACACTCATTGTTACGCCTTGGGTTTTGTTACAACATTTTTGCAGGTTATCGATTACTATCCCTATTCAGCGGCTAATATTTTGTACTTGTCTTATTTTCATTGCCTACTTAAAATTCACCGAACCAAAAGCTCATACAAATGACTCTTGGAATTTAGCTCCGAGTTGCTGTGACTTTGAGAACCCACTGATCCAATACGCTCCCAAATAATTGCGTGTCAAGCCTTTATAACTGGGTTAATCCACTTTATGGTCTTCTTAATGTATGAGGTTTTATGTTTTACTGTATATCTGCTGGTTTGAGCGCGCTGGGTTGAATTAAATGCATATGCGGTTCAAACAGGTCCAAGGTGACAACAGGGGCTAATTTTAAAGCACTTTAAACATTATTATCCAAAGTTGTTGCTTTTTTTTTTTTTAACAAAAAGCCAGAAGTCAAGAAAACAGAAACTACTCTACTTAGAAAAGAGGATATTTGGCAAAAATATGCATTGTAGCTGCATTAGCACCATAGTTCGCCAAAGAGCATCGACGAGGAATGTGCCGGCACGAGGCACACAGTGATTCTCATGCACACCAAGTTCTCCCCACCAAGCAGGCACCAGAGCAGGGTGCTCTAGTTCAGTAACTGAAATCAAGAGCTACTGACATTACTTTGACCATAAAATGCCATATGTCAAGATCTGAGAAACCAGCTTAAGAGGTAACCAGTTTGTTATCGGCTCTCTGCAGGCGCTCAACAGCTCAATGGTTGAATCCCGCTTTTGTCTGAAGAGCCTCAAACCACACACAAGTATTCTGCAGCTCACTGTCCAGATTATTGAATAAACCCCCACATTTTCTGCCTTTCTTTTTAAAGTATCCCAAAGGGACAGGCATCAATAAAGTTTTCTGTCATCCAGGTGAAGGAGACAATTGGCCTTTCCCAGGGAAGGACTTCAGTGAATGCTTAAAGCATGAACATAAAGTTATGAAGATCAATGGGATAGCACAAGTACTTATTCCTTTCACACTGTTTAAGTAGCTTGGCGATGTAAGGATCCTTGCAAATGCTGCTGAGATATGCATTGAGGTTGTACACCATCATCCACTTGCTAAGACAGAAATAAAATACAGAAAACATCATCCCCAGGCAGAATGTTCAGTAAAACGCCTTCCCCACAGCAAACTCACTCACATTAACACTAGATTGAGACAGGTTCAACCTGCTCAACCTCAGGGTTACTCAGAAACCACATACTCAGGTCTACAGACCTGACCTGTTCACCAACATCTCTCCATTGCCACCAACAAGAAGCACAACAAAATACACAAGAAAACGAGAAGCCCCACACACTTCTACCAACCCCCTAGTTCATGCTCTGGAGAACGGTTACCTTCAGAAACATGCCTTCCATTGTATTTTCACAGCATTAAATACAAAAAGGTCTTTGCTGCCCATGTCTGGGAAGCCAACAGTGCCACCACAGATATTCACACGCTTTCAATACCCAGGACAGACAAAAGCATTGGGACTCACGGAAGGCTGTGTAGAGCTCCTGCAGGGTTAAGTGGCCATCGTTGTTGTAATCATCAAACCGGAGAAGGTCTTCCAGCGTACAATCCAATAAATCATCTTCCAGGTCCTCCTCCTTCATCAGCTGTGGCAAAGAGAACAGGTAATCTGAGGTATAATGTAAAGCTACACACTGTGGACCTGGGTCACTCAGTCGATCTTCCATTAAATGACATTATATGACATTTGGGGACATTATGTAGCTATATTGTATCTATCTACGTATTTGCTTCATATCAAGATACAACTGATACTTGCATTCCTGCGGCACTTCACGGGTCACGGACCGGTGAGGGTGAAGAGCCTCTTTCTCCAGCAGCAGCACAAAAATGCATTTTTACTTCGCAAATATATTAAAAAATAAATATTCAACAGGGAAAAAAAGAAAGTCTGAGTTTTCTGTCTCCTCTGGACATAAAGATAAAATTGTATTCCTTGCTTTTAGGACGAGAATAGGCAGGAGCGGATGGTGCATTCAACACTCAGATGTTTCTCCAGCCCCTGACAGTTTGTTTCTTATGTATTCTAAACTTTTCATAGAGTCTACATGAAAAACGAAGAGAGCTTTACAAGTCATATGTCCAAGTTAGCAAATAGCCCAAATCAGACCTAAGCATAATGAAAATGTTGGGTTCTCTGAATTTATTGTAGAACACGAAGAAAACTGCTGAAACGTTGCATCTTCTGTGCAAGGAGGCTTTTTGCTGTAGTCCAGGGACTCCTTTATTTATTATTCTAGCCTTGGCCCATTATATTGAAGCAATTTAAAGCAATAATGCTAAAAAAATGACCCTTCACCTAGAAAGCAAAAATGTTCAATAAAAGTGAGATCAACCATAACTTCCAAGATCAATCTTCTAAAGATGGAAGTTTCCCTTTGTCTACCTTTGTATTGAAAATTGATTAACTTTTCATAAGACTGACAAGTTTTTACTAGTACTTTTGATTTAATGGCAGAAAAAAAAACCCAAACCAACAAACAAACAAGACAAAACACTTCAGCTGCAACAAATTCTGTAGATTTATGAATCTGGCTTTAAAATACATTAAAGTTTTAAATGGAAATAACATTCCAATTATGACCTCTGTTAATAGCCCTGCGTACACATGGCTGCAAAAATACGTGGGCGTTTCACACGGGTAGGGTCTGCCGGCAGCCAAAGCAACTCTACATGGAAGGGGACAAACCATCTACTGCCACTTTTTGTACTCAGATAAATTATATCATGGAGAACAAACACGTGGGCAAAGCTCCTCATCATCTCCCACTGCTGGATGCTGCCCAGGAACGTCCTCTCTGGAAGAACTCTGCTTCCAGTTTCTCCTTTGGGGTGAATCCCTCTGCAATGAGTCTCCTAAACTTCCCCTTTCAGGTCTTAAAAAAGATTTTTTTCTGCAGCAGTGCGTATTACCTGCCTCGAGTTTTTCCTTGCAGACGAGGTTATAGTGCTCGAGAGACTATTCTTCTTTGTTTTATTTAAAAGAACGTGCACAGCAGCAGCTCATCCAGCAGCCAGAGAGAACAAGATCCCACTGCACCACGTTCATTTCAGCTGCCTCTGCCCACGGGCAACAAAATTCCCATCTCGGGGCGAATTTCCAAGGTGCGGAGAGTTTCAAAGTAAAGAGTCAAGGCAAATCAATCACAAATCTACCTAACAAGGCAGGAAAAGTTCTGTTAAGACTGTAATGAGGACAACTAAAAATTGCTCATTACCTTCAAAAAAACCCTTGAAAAATGGGTGAATAAACTGGTCATGTAAAAGCACATGAAAATCAACCTGTTGGAGCTAATAAGAAAAATATAGTTGAGATGCTACAGGTAAACTGTGAGAGCCCCAGAGCTGTCCTGCAGATGTGTCCTCGGCCCAGTCGGGACTTCAGCGATGCTCCCAAGATCAGCGCTACTCAGCTCAGGCCTAAAAGCGTTCGTAGCTTATCTATATTCAGCATTAACTGGCATTATTTTGTCTTTTGAGAAGTGATCACGCTGTCAACTCAGCAGTGCTGGTGGCAAGTCCTTGTAGAGGATGTTCAGTGGCCCAGGTTGCCCAGGGAGGCTGTGGAGGCTCCATCCCTGGAGGTGTTCAAGGCCTGGTTGGACGGGGCTTGGAGCAACCTGGTCTAGTGGGAGGTGTCCCTGCCATGGCAGGGGGGTTGGAACGAGATGATCCTTAAGGTCCCTTCCAACTCAAACCATCCTATGATTCTATGCATAGAAATTATGTGTGAGATAATTGCCATGTGCTTCCTTTATAGCAACTGGAGAGAAACATACAATTTTAAGGTACGATTCATCTGTCCCTATATATCTAAAATAGGTCAGATGAATCAGTCCCTAAAAGTACCTATTTATTTGTCTCTAATAACTTGAAAGAGAGCTTCGAGACTAGCTCAGCCACAAGCACGGTGTAGAAGGTAGGTGATACACATGCCATTGTGGGCAGATTCAGAAGAGGTCTACTGACCTCTTTTCTTCACCTCTTCTCTTGACATACAGGGTTTTTTTTAAACGAGATATCAAGCTGAAGCTACCAAAGTTAGCCAAAAAAGGATGTCATAACATGAGAACTTGATGATCACCAAGGCATATACGCACCTGTGGCAGATCCTTGCCAAACTGGTCACATTCCTGCAGATACAACTTTGGTCGCTTGCGTTCAATTCTCCTTTACCCAAATAACTGAAATGTCAGGATTTCACAAGTAAGTGAAGAAATGTGTTTCCAAACCTTAACCAAGGAAGTCTGAAATCTCTGCATCCTAACTCCTAACATCTCCAGTGCAACTGGTACACTGGGTGTACAGAAGCTAGGAAGCACACGGATTAACTTCAACAAAGATAATCCGGCCATCAGTATTGGGCAATTGGCTGCATTTTAAATATCATATCACATTAAGAGCTTAGCCAGGGAAAACAATATATTGCAGTAGCGCGCTCAATGTTAAAGTGGAGTGAAGTTTTGATATCACACCTTCCTAGCCTGTAGTCTCAATGTGACCTAAATAATGTTCCAAATCCAACCTGACCAACTCTGCTGTGAAGGTCTGAGTTGCTCCAGATGGAAGATTTAACACACCGGGAAAATGCCATTTCAAATTTCATAAACGAAAAGTAAACTTATCCTGCTTTGTTGGTGCCTGCTAGAATTTTGTGCCCAAGTCTTATCTCCTGAATGTCCCTGCTGCCCAAGCGTTAGTTCGCCCTCAAGCTCCATTCTGAAGCAAGATCAGTCACTTCTGGGTTGGGAAGAACTAGGCAGAGACTAGGAGGTGGCATGTGCTGGTGTCCCACCCCCACACTGCGTGACGATACAGGATGAGTGTGACTCATGTTGGATTGGGCTTCTCCCAGACTAACCAGTATTTCAGATGGCCTGATGTCCTAAGCCACCCGCGGTGTTACACAACAAAGAGACCTATCTGGCAGCCTGCGAAGCAGCCTCTCCACAGCAGCCCAGGGCAACGTCTTACAAGGACCATTCTCAAATCAATGGCCCCATTGTTAGGACGATTTCTTAGCAGCAATTTAAAATTGAATGCCATAGCGCAAGCTGGGTTTATACAAACTGGAGAGCAGCCTATTATAGGCTGTTCCAAGGTGCACGGGATCCTTGTACAGGACACTGCAGCAGAGTTCTTCGTGATCTATGATCTTGAGAAGCAGGTCTCTGCTTTGGTTCTCCAGACACAAGTACTACTGAGAATCCCAGGGAGGAGCACTCTTCCTAGGCTGTGACATGTACCCCCATAGACTCACACATCTAATGGGTTCGTCGTCACGATTGCTCTGATTGCTTAAATTTCATAGCAACTGGATATATATATATATTTTTTTAGGGTGTATCTATACTGCTAAACCAAAGAGGACCAGGTAACAGGCACACTGCTTAATTCTTAGTGCCCTCGTGAAGTGCTGAGGCCTAAGTTGTGGGCCCCACAGCGGGGAATTATGTCTGAAAAATTCTCCCAATGCCTGCTTTGGCTGAAGATATGGTAGTGGTAGGGCAATTAGGGAGAAATTGCCCGAAACAGTCTCTGGATCCTGGGTCTGGTCCAAATCTTTGGCTTGGATGATGGTAGGGCAATTAACAATGTATGAAAAGACTTGTTTGAAGAAGATTGTTAATAATGGAACAGAATGTGAAGCGCTTGTGTAAAAGAAGATTAAGACTGTGACAATGGAAGGTACTGTAACCACAGAGGAGCTGGGGACAGTGATGAGTAGAACTAGTTCTGGCAAAGAGATAAAGTGGATGAAGATGAAGAAACCTTGGTAAACCTTGATAATAAGGTGGACTTTGATTATGATTGCTCTGCTGAAAGAAATAAAGTGGACTTCGATAATGATGCTCTGCTGGATGGTAAAGAGATAAAGTGGATACTCTGCTGGGAAGGTGAAAGTGATTACCAGCCTGACGGAGAAACAAGTGTGCAGACAATGAAAAGTTGTTGTCACCCTTCTACAGAACCTTTGCCAGCTGGATGGACTTTGTTAAACAGCCCTCTGAGGAGAAGCCTAAAGACAGTGATTTAACTTGAGGATTTTATTTTCAGTATGATGAATTAAAGAAATGTGAAGATATGATGCATGTAAATATGATGTATGGAGGTTGTGATTCATCCCTAGGTCAAGGGGGTGAGTGAAGTGCTAGGGCCCGAGCTGTGGGCCCCAAGCTACAGTTGACCTGTGGATGAGTCACAACCTAGCACAATGTTTCGTTTTTCTTATTGGCTTCATGTTCCAGAGGCAGAACCTGGTCTACCTGTGGCTCTGCCCTCACCCAGGTGGTCATGTTTGGGGTGGTGGGCGAGGCCAGGACTATATTAACCAGGAGTGGATCAGTCAGAGGAGCTTCCTGTTGGGTGTGGCTTCTGTTGGGGCTGGCTGCATCTTGCTGAGATCTCTTAGTGGTGGCTTTCCATGTGAAGGGCCACTGAGGAGCCATCTCTGTCTGTTGTGTCCAGCAGGCGATGCTGGCACCACAGTGGGCAGC
>JAVSBS010022773.1:0-50782 GCA_033124195.1 Coracias cyanogaster | reverse complement strand
AAAAAATACAAAAAAAAAAAAAAAAAAAACCCAAAAAACCCCCAAACTTTCTTTTTCACATTGACAAATTAATGTTTATATTGAAAAAAAAATCCCCACTTTCAAAACAGAACCTAATTATTTCAGACACCAGCATAGAACTGAGGTCTTAAAGACCCTAAACAAAACAGAGTAGCATGTTTTATTTATAAGAAAGCTATAGTAAGGTTGTTTGTTACTTTCATTCCTGAGTTCTTATGAGAAAGCTCAGGTTTTATTCACGCTGCAGATATTTGTAATACACAGTAGAATTAAGAAATTCTACAAAAACCAGATTACAGTTTTAAAACATTGCCTTAACTTGGACACACCAAGGACACACTAATTTGCATGCATATATAGACATATTTTATTTTAAATTTAAACCTTTTTGTATTTGGCTTGCTTTTTTCTTTCCTTGCTAGTTAAACAGAAATAGCTTGAGTTCACTTCTACTATTGTTGGGGATAGGGGGGTGTCCTTTCACTCATTTTGGTCTTCACCTTTCTCTTCCCTTCAGTGAGGGTACAAATGGGCTATCCTTTAGCATGACTTGGCTTCAACATCACTCAGCAGACAGCTGCCCGTTTAGGCTTGTACTTGCTTATCCCAGTACTTCTGCTTCTTAAATTAAATGCTGCTTAGGTCAAAAATAAACTGGCTGACCAGACAATGACCTTGCTTAGATCCTAGTTTAGCTTTTGAATTGCTAATATCCACCTACAGAAAATATGCCTCTTAAGAGGTGTCAGGGCGTTTACTGATCTTTGTTCCACATATATTCCCAGACAAAGTGACAACTGCACAGTAAGTACATCAGTTATCTGGTTACTATTTATGCTCAGCATGCAAAAAATCTCCAGCAATTTTCACTAGTACTCTTTTTGACCTATGTACTCTCCCTGTGCTCCTGTTCTACTTTACCAAGTATATTTAGTGGATTAGCAATGACATCCAGAAAGAAAAAAAAGCCATTAAAAACAAGAACTAAAGAAAACCTTAAGACTTATTTCTGTGTCCTGCCGGTGCTAGACCAGACTATACTGCATGGGTGTCACCAAGGGATTTAGTTGCAGTACAAGTCTGCTTATCAGGAGTTTCCCTTACTACTTCTGGTGTCATACCCACCATGCAGCTGAGGAAAACCAGCTGGAGCCCAAAGCTCTTGAAGCAGCGAATAAGATGATCTTTAAGGTCCCTTCTAATCCAAACCATTCTATGATTCTAAGTGTTGCAGATGAAAGAAAGGAGGAGCCTTCGGAATCTGGAAGACTAACAGAGATGCTGCCTCTGCTCTTAGCTTGCCCAGACAAAAACTCCCACTTGAAACAACATAATCAAGAGTAATAACTTTGTAGGCAAGATGACTTGGAAAAAAGCAAACCCAAGTTAGTTCATTTTTAGCTTTCCTACAATAGAGGTCATCCTAGCATAAAATTTTAGATATTCCAAATGCTGGTAAATGTCCTGTTACCAACCAAAAATTGCCATTTGCTGGAAATGCACATAAGATTTTAAGCCAGGTCTTACTTAAAAAACCAACCAAACAAGAAGAATACTTACTAAGATTGTGGCTCCTTTTTGGGTTGTAATTTTTCACGCATTCTGATCACACAGCTGTTGTTGTAAATGAAGTATCCACCTTGACTTCTGTTTTCTGTGCTTATTCCAAATATTTGATAGTGCTTATTTGACTTTCTAAATTTTCTAGATAGTGAAAAATGAACAAGCTGTTACTTTTCTGTTTTTTAAATACTCAATATACTTCCAGTTTAATGGGCATTTCCAAGCTGTGTTTCAAAAGAATTTGATCATTGACATTTAACAACTGTAAATGTGAATGACAAAATAATAGCAAAATCAAGAAAATAAAATTACAAACCTATCCTCTCTGATAAAAAAGAAAGTCAAAGACTTTCAAATACTAGCAACTGATATAGTGGATATTAGCCACACAAGAATTTCCTAGTACAATTCTGAAGATGAAAAGTCAAAACACTTTGTTGTAACAGAAGATGTGTAGAGTTTAAACAGATAACTGAGGTAGCTTTAGATTTCAGGTGTTCTTCCAGAAAACACAAAGCCACAGATGTACTCCAGAGGAGATGAAAGGGTTCAGCATATCTACACAATACTAAAGGATACTGCTGTCCTCAGGAAATATTCCCAAGCATATCCTAGATCTACTCTGAAGATGATCTGGCCAAGGAAGACAAAATCCAGGTTCTCTATTTCCTTCCCGCTTTCCAAAAGAATACACTAAGTGGATAAAAGTATTCGTAAGAGTGGAGATTATTAGCCAAACTGGTTTAATTTAAAACAAAGGAGCAAAGCAGCAAGTACAGGCTGCACCCAGAAACCAATGCAGGAAAATAGCTGGAGTCTAACAGCAGAATATTCCTCTTAAAAAACCACTCTTTTATAGACTATCAGCAGCCTTTTGTGTTGCACACTTGCTGTCCTGAGTGGCTCAAATACATACAGGGGCTCCAGAACACCTACATCAGCATAGATTTGATTTATTCTCCCAGGAACAGTGGAAAATTTTTTCCAACACCTCTAACAAAGGGAATCCATATTTTAGATGTTACTTTCATTTATACCTTACAACTATCCCATGGCATTTTATTTTTGTTTCCCTTAAATGGAGGAACCATTCTTTTCATATTTTGCATCTTGCCTTTGTTTCTCTTCAAGCTCCTGGATCTCATGCTGTTTGCAAAGCTATCTCTTATTCTGAAAACTGACTTGGTGCCTCTACTTAATGCTTGCACACTGGAAAGTGAATTTGAGTAGGTTTAAAAGGCTGGTAAGTCTTTGTTCCTACTGTTCAGTAGAGGAGATGTAGCTGAAGGCAACAACAGGATACCCTGATGCTGGCCTCTTGAAGGAATTTACTTACCACAAAGGCAAAATAAGAGGCAAAGAGAGTCATGCGAGATAAGAAAAATGAAGAAACAAAACCAATGGCTTTGCGAACTAAAAATAAAGAGTGGAATGTCGTTAAATATGGCAGACTCCTTCCAAATACTAGAAAGGGTGAAATAATGATTTAGAAAATGATTTCGGTTCAGTGATTAGCAATGATTTACCTACTTGCTGCTGGTTCTCCTCTTCCATGTTTTTATTAATTCAGCAAAGTCATATATGTTTCCAGAGGGAAGAAGCCTTTCTATTATTACTCCCTGGAGAAATTAAAGAGAGAATTTGAGTCTGTGTGCATGCAAAGAGACAGAAGACTGGAAAGAAGTAAATGGGAAAAAAAAAACCAAACCATTTTTCTATTGTCTCCCACAATACAATGGATTTAAACATAAGGAAATATTTTAAAATGCAGTACATATAGACTTAAGGAAGTATAATCAGCCCAATTGCTTAAAACCTTATCTTGGAGGAGTGATAGAATTTGAGCCCAAAGCTACTAAATACTTTATTCTTGGTAACAGTAATTATGTAATTAACAGCAAACTGTTCTGTTGATCTTCTCTATCATTTAATGCTACCAGTGGGATAAATTTCAACAGCCTTTCATTCAGCTTATTCTTAACATGGTTTGGAACAATTACATTAAAAATAAACTGGGTAGTTTTCCAAAAGCATGCCATTGTTGATTTTTCACAGGAATACCCTGGGTCCTATAAACCAGGTGTTGCTGTAACATATTGGAAATGAAAGGCAACCTTTCAGAACTTGTGTAAGAGATATTATGTATGCCACAGTTCATGCAAGAGAAGTTCTTCCCAAAGCTTTAATTGGCACTTAGCTTCTTTTACAGCTTGTTCGCCTCGACAGCCTGCACAAAGTAGTCACTTAAAGTGTAGCTTAGAGTATTATAAAACACATCTTTACAGGAAATACGAACATTCATTTGATAATTGCCATGACAACTTGGCCACATTAGATTTAAAAATCATTAGTTTCGTATCTGTGAGGTGCTGAATGCTTTTCCACCTCTGGGCATTCACAGCAACAAGGAACACTTCCTAAAGCATCTGGAGGTACCTATTCAGTGGGAACTGCCTGGCATTGAACGTGGCTACAGCTACTGTGGGTGGCACAGGGGCTGCGAGAGGCAGGGGCATCATCACCTGGGAGAGTTCACCCTCAGACCCTCAGTCATATGTGTAACTCTAACAAAAATTATTCAGAGGCTGGTTGGTATATTCACCCACCCATGTTACAGGATGGTGGGCAACAAGGCCATTTTCAGGGAGAAAATGCAGTTCAGTTGCAGACCTAGAGATGCAGAAAGAGTAGAGAATAATGCAGCACACAACAATCAGAAAATACCTGTTCAACAAACCCAGAATATTCCTTAGGAGCATGCTGACTGCCGAATCATTTTGACAAAAGCAAGATGAGAGTGCAGGGAGATGAGATGGCAGGCTTGAAAATGTACAGATGAAAAGATGGCCAGCTCCAAGAGACAGGATTTCATAGCTTCCAGATGGCTGGGGAATAACTAAAATGTAATTTGGATTGCTTTAGAATAATTGCTTTACAATTCTCTTTTCTAAAATCTTGGAATTCAATTCCTTACTATAATTTTTTGGTAATAACATGTTTGCAATTAGTACGCTTGGATTTGGAAGAGAGGGGTTTTTTTTGTGGGGTGTTCAGTTTTTTTTGGTTTTTTTGGTTTTTTTTTTTTAAGGGATGAAGAAAGTAATGGAGAAAGAGAGAAGGAAATAAATGTTCTTTCACAGAAAGGAGAATATCCTCCTTTTAAAGATGTTTTTCACTGTTGCTATTAAAATTCAGGTCCATTGCCATGGAGAAATCAGTTGATCAAATTAGAAAGTTTGCATATGTTTTTTTTTTAACTGAAGATATACAGAAGAACGGTATGTATTAAACAGATGAATTTATTTAGTAAATTTTCATACTTCTGTTTATACTTTACTCTGAACCACTCTCTCTCTACTCCTCTTGCACTTATCAGTCCCAAGAGCAATCACTACAGTCTCGCTTGCTAAGCAAGATCCTTCTTTAAAATAAGGTATCTTTAAGTAATGATCACTCATCACTATTGATGCTGGCTTTAAAGTCTTTAAGAGTCTGCAAGTATAGAGAAGGTTTATGAACAAATTGTGAAGGCACACGAAGTGCTACTGATTTTTGTAGGCAAATTAGCTTAGATAGTCTTTGTAAACCATAAGCACATACTAAACAGCAATATGTGCGTACACACAATGCAGCAAAGTAGTACCAACAGGTTGGTACTATAGACCAATCTTCAGCTACATATCTGCCTTTTAACTTCATTCACTGTAGCCTTTTTTAATGATGATCGAAATGAAGGCATACATGCTATGAAGGAGTACAGTAAATTATTATAATCTTTTATTTGAAGGGTGGATTTTACACAACTCTAAAGACAGTTACAAGCACGTACAATGTTTCTTAATACATTAAGGGCTGAATAATAGATTACTACACTTTTGATTAATTTACCTTCTGACAAAGCAGTAACACACGGCTCTAACAATGCACAACACCTGCTAACCAAAATGTTACATTTCTCAAAAAATGATCTGTCACCCAAAGCCAATGTAGAATCCACATCTCATCTTTGTGGTACTGTTTTCAAAAGGATACCTTATCTGGGTTTCAATTGCATGGAACTACAACAAAAGAATTGTAAGTCTGCATCCAGGCTATCCAGCACATGTACCTAACAAATATAATAAACAGATACAGCCAGGCTGCTCTTTGATTCATACAAATGGATTTGCTAATTCAACCTGACAACTCAACTGATTAGACAAATAAGGTCTGTTGGATAATACCAGTGTTGACAACAACATTTTCCAAATGGGACAGCTATATTTCAAGCTGAAAGTGAATAAACAATTGCAGGCTGTTAAAGATCACAGAAAAACTTTGCACAATAGCTAAAAAGAAAAAATAGGTGTTTTGTAAAAGATTGGCTCTTTTCTCATCCTCATTTATACTATGGGGTTCTAGCTGATATGTAGCTTAGCCAAGAGACATGCCAATGTATAAGGCAAACTTCCGGGCAGGACATAAGCTTCTGAGCCCTTCTGGGTGTGTTAACTGTGGAGGTGACAACGCGGGCTAGCCAAGAGAGGCACTAATCTGAAAATGCATCCTCCTTTCCCCATCCCTCTGATCTCCACCCTTAAATCCCTCCTACCCCTATGAAGCACAGTGTGTGGAGGGTTTGGGGTAAGGATGAAAGATCAAGGCTGGAGACACTCACTACAACAGCCCCACTGTGCATGTAGGGATGGGAGAGTGCACAGGCAGTGGCTGCAAAGCAGCAGAAAAGGAGAAAGTCATGGTCACTAGAAACTCCCATTAAAAAAAGAAAAAGTAAAAAAAAAATGTTAGGAACTGCTGGTTTATATTGTGCATTGTGAAAAGATGTTACCAGCTCCCATCAAAGAAACTCTTGGAACTAAAAGGAGACATGCCAAGACCTGCAATGTTTCTGACACTCGCTTGAAATATTTAGCTGCAACCAAAGAGAACCAGAAAGCACTCAAACCGCTCAAGGGAGAACACTAAGATGAAAGAAGATATAATTAAGATAATTTTGCATACAGAAGATCAGTACAAGACAGCTCTTCCTCTAAAGAGGAAATGCAATTTTGTGATCTTTAAAATTAATTTGGATATTCTCATTGCTTTTACAGAAAACGTTCCAGGAAAAATTGAAATGGGAAATGTTCTTAGAATTAAGAATGAGTCGAGATGATAGGACAATGCTCAAATGATGCTGTAACATTTGGAGACTGAATTAGTCTCATTACCAGGCTTCTTTGTTTTGTTTTGTTTTCTTAACTTTTTTTTTTCACTAGCACTGAATTTTTAAGAGCAATTTTGCAAAGATTATCAGAAGTGTCCATTTATGTAATGGTATCCTGTTATTTAAAAGGCTTTCATTGACACTATAAAGTGTAAACTACTTATGAACGTGAAAACTAACAATTGCTAGGGGATTTGATGTGAATCGAAAATTGAAAACAATTAATGAGATGATTTAATGAATTATTGATTGCTCCAAAGAGTCTGTTTCAAACTGGAAACTAGCAAGGTAAGTGAAATGTGCTAAATTAGAGATTTGTTTTTCCTCAAAGCCCAAAATTTTAAATTTGAGCCTAAATGTGTTTTGTGGTCTTTTGAACAGTAGAAAACAGCCATCCATGAGCTGAAGACTGCATATTGGAAACAGAGACTGATTGCTTTTCCCAGCTCGCAGATTAAGCATGAATTTGAGGTTCCTTTTTATGTGTAATTCCAAAATAATGCAAAATGCCCACTCGTATAAAAAAGGCTATATATGTGTAGTGCTGGGAAATGAAAGTTATACTTGTCAGTGCACTCGTAATGGTACATATTGACCAAGAGAAAATTTAAACAGATGTTACAGCTCCACCTACTGAACCAAAAAGAAAGGATCAGAAAGGGTATAATTAGTCAATGTAATGAACTGGAGCAACTGAGAATCTGTCCAGACCTCAAAACAGGGGTTTTTTTGTTGTTTTTGACACAGCCATCTGATCAGCACTTTGCACTCCTACTCAAGATCAGGTAGTGTCAGATACACTAAGCCAGGCTAAAGAAGTTGGAGGCAATCAAATTACTCTGCTAGAAGCAGCAGCCTGTTTTAGGAACTCACATGAATTGTAATGGGTTCCTTTCTGCATTTTCTTACACTCATTTGCTAGCACAAAAGTCAAGTTTTGTAAGCACAGCCTTCCCTTCAGAAGGATGCTGTCACTCTGATGGTTTTGATGAAGCACCAGATGCTCTGTCTATTCAAGAACCATGAAGTGAATAAGTGTTGTGCAGCCAAATTAGTGCTAAAAAGAAAAGGTTGGTCAATGTGAGATTCACTTTAAAATGGAGGGTATCTGGGAGGTTAAAAATAAAGATCAGTCTCATAAAGAAATATAATCATGTAGCTACAGTTTTAGCAAATAGACTTCACTCTTTAATGGTAGTAAGAGTGAGTCAAATAAGCTAATTCAATGAATTCTGGTCTTGTATACGTGCCTCATGAGTTCAGAGAGTGGCTCAGAGCCAGAAATTCTGTCTATTCCAGAAGCCTTGTAAGAAAACAGCAGATCAGCCAAGTAGTTCCTATGCACTGGGACCATGTTGACAGGGGAGAAATAACTGAAAGATGCTGAAGCGAAACTTCTTAAACAATAACTAGTGTTTAACACTTACTAAGAAAATAAAAAAGGAATGTGGCAACACAGCAGAATAAGAAGAGTACGGAGAGCATAAATCTTTCATGCCACCCAAAAGATTCTTACAATGAGCTGTAGCAGTGCTCTCTGAGTCTGAAAGCCAGTGGATCTAAATATTGCACCTGAAGCAAT
Source organism: Coracias cyanogaster (assembly GCA_033124195.1). Classification (NCBI taxonomy): domain Eukaryota; kingdom Metazoa; phylum Chordata; class Aves; order Coraciiformes; family Coraciidae; genus Coracias; species Coracias cyanogaster. The sequence goes on along the minus strand of JAVSBS010022773.1, from coordinate 42,410 downwards.
GGAGTGTTCAACAACACGACAGATCCAATAGGCGAATGATGAGGCATTTAGTCCAGAGGATTACCAAACACCCAGAAAGTACTGGCAACAGAGTAACAGGAAACATGCAGAACCTGGAATGTCAAAACAAAATTATAATAATAATAAAAAAGAACCTGGATGGAGCATAAACCAAACAAGAAATGACACTGATAATAACTGGAACTTGAACATATGCCTAATGTTTGCATGCTGTAATTAACCTAAGGGCTGGAGAGACAATAGCTGAAAAGAGAACATTTAAATCAGTGGGTAGGGAATGTGGAATCAGACTCTTTGAAAGGTAGACTTAAATGTCTGTATCTTAGTCCTGCATATAGTGTGTTTTGCTTGCCACTTGTCTGTGTAAAGGCATTTTTTTGACAAACACCATTTGAAGTGCAGACTTGTATCCCAAGCCAGCAGGAAAGCCAGGCGTAGGAGGAAGGTAGCTGATAAGGAGCCAATTCTAAAATAGCCAAGAGTGGATGAAGATCACAGTTTCCATCTATGTAGAGGGACACGACTTATAAATTGGAGATTTATAGCATAAACACCCCCTTTTCATCTTTGATTCTTATGGGCTCACTGAATAAAAAATATAAAAGCAAGGAAACCAAACATCTGTATTAGAGTTGCTGAACTGTGATAAAGATAATGTTCAGCATGAACTCTTCTGAACTGACATATTTTGTAGAGGAGCCGAAGGACATGGAGAGCAGACAGGTTTTAGCTGACATGAACAGCGAACATGACTCTGATATTTCCACTACTGAAAAAGTTACAAAAACAGTTTAAAGGCAACAGTATCAAGAATCAATCTGATCTATCTTTCTTTGCCTTACAGCCATCTCCCCCAGCTATATAAAGATTTTGAAATAGCTCGTGTTGGTGGAGGGAACAAAAAGGAGCAGGTAAACACTGACTGAACCAAGTTCTGATCTCTTGGGTGAGAGAGGTAATATATGGAGTTGATTGGACTTCATTTCATTCTAATATCACTTTCTCAATGTGTAACAAATGTAAGAAAGTGCAGCACATTATAAGATCTGAAGAGGTGCTGATTTCATAGAAAAATGAGGAAGAGCAAATACGATGCATTAACAAAGAGAACTGGCAATCAGTACTAAAAATAGAACAAATCACAGAAAAGTCCATTAAATATGACTGAGAACCAAGATAATTGTCTTCATATTTAAAAGTGATTGAACAAAGAAGGGACATGCAAATGAAATGAATATAACACTAGAAAGAGACGAGACTCCAGAAATAATGGAAAAAGTGAATACTGTCACTATACCACATGTTTAGAACAAAAGAATAATCAGTTTATATTCAGAAGGAAAAATATTTTTGGTCCCTCAAAAAATGATTTTAGTATTTACCTCACATCTGCACCAGATGATTATTGTTACAGGACACTCTAATCACAAGGCGGCACATGCTGCAGTGGCATTGCAGCAGCACTGTGTCCCACAGGCTCTTCAGCCTGAATGCTGAGGAATTACATGTGACTTTCAGAGGTCATTTAGAAGATAACAGTTAACTTGCTTTTTGCTGGAGAAACTGAAAACTTCTGATCCAGAGTGCTTTCCAGTTTGAAACAGGAAGGAAACCTGCAGTGACTCATTTCTTGACACAACTTAACAGGCAGCCACCTTGAGACTTCAAGCAATGGAAAGCAACTCCCCAGGGCAAAAGCTAAAGATTTCACTATGTTAATATCACAGCTCTTCAACATTCACTTTCTTCAAGCCTGCATGTGTTAGTGTACCTCTTTATTCCTCTTAACTTTGTGTTCAGCATTTTACAAGATGTCACCCATGCTTTGATATCTCTCCCCTACCAAGTGTACCTTTCAAGTTTTATGTACGCTGCTTTCTACTGGGCTCAGCAGTTTACTTTAGCTATCTGTTTCAGCTTAAATGTTTACAAAATTCACACAAATACTCAGATAGGTAATGAATTTTCCCAAACAACTGTAGCAACTGAACAAATTGTTTATAGCTCAGATTGGAAAACTTCGCCTGACAGGAAGAGTTACTTTATTATTGCCGAGCAGTTATCACAAATGGGCCATTATCACAATTAGAAAAAGAAGTAGAAGAAAAGCTAACAGTGATGGAATCATTATCATGAACCCAAACATTTTAATACAGATATCTAAAGCAAGAGAATTCCTTAAAAGAGCCCTTAGTCCAGCTCAGCAGGATATAAAAATAAAAGAACAGAGCAAGAATTATTCATGACAGTCTAAGACAGCCACCAGTCAAGCTTGAGAGAAAATAAGAGGAAAGCCACAAATGATCCTATTTCAGAAGCTTGAGCTGAACCAGCTGATTCTGTGATTAAAGTTTTGTTTTAAAGATAGGTAAGGTCATCATCCAAAACACACAGCAGACCCTTGGTCCTTTCCTTTTTACATTGTTGGGCTCATTGGCTTGCTGAGTTTGTAAAATGCCTGCTACAAGGTCTTTTATTAAAAGTGCACTTGTTTGAAAATAGGTGTGAATCATTTATGACATCCAGCTGTGTGTATGACAGGTACAATCTGCACCTCACCCAGCAGCAAACAGGCAGATTACAAGCAACAAGCAGGGAAAGAGCACTCCACTGGCCAAACACTATTAACTCGAGAAGACAGAAATAAGGTCAAGGTTAAGCACTACTGAAAAAATCTACTTTTGGACTCCACAGCTACAAAGGATACAAGAAAACATGCACCTAAACAGCAGTAAGCTTAAACCTGATAAAAATGACAGATCAGATCAAAATAAAAATCAAGTCATGTCATACAAGGGCATCGACCAGGGAACAGTTTGCCAAAACTTGTAATTCATCGGTGCCAACACCTTAAGAGGACTGGAAGCAAGTCTTAGACTTGCTTAAAGCACTTATAGAAGCTGTGGAACAAGCATCTCTCTGTCACAGTCACAGGATGTAAAGTAAGATGGACCCAGATTGCTCTTTTTGTGTGCCGGACCTGAATCTATCTGACATAGGCTGAATACCCAGAAAAACCAGGACCACTCTGCGCCAGTCACCTGGGTTTTGAAATTTCAATAATTTTATTCAGATGAGCTGCATTTCATACACTGCAAGTATGCTTCTGCAGAGCTCTTGTGTCTGTACCCATCTACAAGAAGATTCAGCAGCATTTTGTGTATTATCACCTGTGCTACTGACTGATAGAGACAATAATCAATCTTTCCATAAACTACCTGTGTTAACAACTTATCTGTTAAATAAGAGATTGCTTCAGCTTGTACACTTGGTTGGAGTCTCTCTATGCTGATATCTGAAAGAGCTGGAACAGGTCCCAATAGGAGTGGGAATTTGTCCACTAATTAGGCATGGAAAGATTTACTTCAGGAGAAATTCTGTGTAAATGGCGTGTTAAAAGATTAAGGCTCCCTTATAAAAGAGATTCATAAATTACCTATAATCTTATATTGCAACTTTAATACACTTTGGAGACAGTCAAGAAAAAAAGCACAGAAGTACTTCTTAAGGTGGTTGTATTTTGTACCTTTTTTGCTGCCTTAGGTTGCAGTGACTGCCAAGTTTTTTTGTCACAGATGGTTACACTGAAGCAGACTTGCCTGCCAATGCAGTTTGAACTTTGTTTAAATTATAAGTCACCCCATCATCTAAGTCAATTTCCCACCATGACAGAAAGGTTATTTAAGCTTTCAAGTGCATTGGTTTGAAAATTAAAATACCTAAGAGTGTAACAATAATGCAAATCTTCTCACCTGAGTCTAGAGGAAAAAAACAAAGGCACGTGGTTTGCCTCTGCCTTCTCAGCTTGAAGAAATATTCTCATCTGTGGGTCAAAACACAATAATAGCTACACAGTCTTCCAGTGGTTGTCATCCTGGAAGGCTGAAATATTTGACATGTAAAGAAGTGTATTTGAAGATCACAAATTGTAAACTCTATTATATGGAGAATATTAGATGCATAATAAGCAAAGAACATACAGCCATCCCAGAGTTATTAAAGTGTCCTGGATGACATTGATACACTTTATGGAAAATTAGAGGACTTTGCGAATTTTACTTGGAGTAAGTTTCAGATCATTGCAAGGAAGCTTCAATTTGAGCATTTTCGCAAGGCTTGAATCTAATAGGACTCGCTATACTTGGGTAGAAACAAGATTTATCATTAAATACTGGGGCCACGCAGGATGAAAATTTACCAGCTGCTGCGATTTAGTGACACATGGGAGTAGGCCCAAGGTATGGCTGTCCTGCAGAGTTACTAAATCATGGACTAGGAACCGCTGTCCTGCATGAAAAGAGTTGAACAGCAAGGTGGAATTAAGCCTGAGTTTCTGGGAGAGACAGAAGTAGCCTTGCTCCTCTGCCCTTCTTATGTTTCTTTGTTAGCTTTTTCCTTTCCCGGTCCTTTAGTTTTTAGCCAAAGCCTCTGGAAGACTCTCACAGTGAAGGACAATATCTATTGTACTTCCTGCTTTGCAGCCTGTTCTTCCTTCTGTTTGCATGGAGTTTTGCTCCAGGACTCCTTTTCTCCCTTTGTTTTATGCTCACCGGTGCTTCCTGCTGAAATCTGCCCCAAACATGGGAGATTAGAAGTGGAAACTGTGCTCAGGGAATGCCACCAGCTGCCACAGCTTTTCTGTAGGATTCATCTTTCATAACCTCTCTTCCTTTTATTTTTCACACCTTCCTTTGGCCACCAGATACCTCCCTTTCTGTTTAGTCCATTTCTGCTTCCTGTAGGATCGAGATTTCTAAGACATTCCTTCTAAAAATTCTGAATTGGGATATACTGTCATATTTGATGTTTTCCCTAGATAAATGTCAAGCAACAGAAAAAAAAAGTCCAAGCAACTTTGAACTTTCTTCTAAAAGTATCACTGGATGATGTATGTGGTAGTGTGTTAGTGATGCTTTATAAAACCTAACTGAAACTACAGTTCTTATGGGTCTATACTGAAGACACAAAAATACTACTGAGTCAAAATCCAAAATAAATACAAAGATTATTCAGTAAGTAAAGCACCCTCTAATTCCAGTGAGGCTTCCTCCTTTTGCTCCTTTTTAAGAGCCTTTTTTTTTTTCCCTAAGCAGTTCTTGTCAAAAATTCCTAGCTAACACAGGCATTAGGTATTTTTTTTTCTCATGTTTTCTGTACTGTTATTTATCCGACCCTACTGAAAAAATGACCAAGTATTGCTATAATACTATCCCATTTTATTTCCACAACCAAGCCTCATCACTGCCTTTCCATATCACTTTGTAAAAAAAAAAAAAAAGCACAATCATTTCCCTGCTATTTTTCAGCTCCAAAGGTGCCATAATAACAGATCCTTCTCCTGCTGTGTCTGCTAAAGAAATTATCCCAGTAGCCCAATGAAGGCTTGTCATCTGCCCAACAGCCCAGCATTCAAAGTGTTTCTGAATATAGCCGGACTCTCAATTGTCCTGAAGTTTTAAGCGATAAATAAAAATTAAAGTTCTTACAGAAAAATACTCATTTTTCCAAACACACATAAAGAGGACTATTATTTTCTGAAGTATACTTCACTTCAGACAAAAGCACGGAAGTAAAGCTTGTAGTTTTAGGTCACAGTCCACAGTATTTAAAGGAGACTGTTTCAAAGTGAGTGGCACCTCTATGACACAGAGAAACATCATGACCTATGATAGATTATCTGGTACATGATCACCTCAAAAGCATTAGGACAACCATATAAAATAATAATTCCTGCATTATTTTTTCAAGAATAGAAAAAAAATGTCCTTATCCTTGGCCTTCTGATTTCTTTGAGAAACCATAAATGAAAGAATTATCTTCAAGATAATTAGCCTCACAAAAGAAAGAATGACAACAGTTCCAATTGTAATGAGTTTTTGTTAGGGAAATTAAAACCATAGAAATAATCTGCTAACAGTTAGTCTTCATTTTATTTCCAAGACCTGGAATCAATAGTTCTGAAATATATATTGTTACTACAGAGATCTTTCCAAGGACTACATCTGAAAAAGGTAGCAAAAATGACTGATCACCCAGCTAGCAACGTGTGGAAATCACCTATAAAACTGTAGTGGAATGCATTATTTAGTAATTGCAGTCTTGCAACCTAAAGAATAGAGTTTAGATCCATTCTTTACAACCCATTCATTGAATGACTGTCCAAAAGAAATCAAGTGCATGACTAAAGATCAGCTGACAGTACTGTACTTCTCACAGGGATGCTGTCTTGGAAAATCCTACTAAAATTAATGATGTACTCAAGTGCTATTTAGCCTTCACTGCCAAATTCTCAAAATAAGTAAATCATTATATAAGATAAGGAGATCTGGAATGTTTGAAATGGCTGCACTGCTTCATAACCTCAAGGAGAAACGACTAAACAAACAGCTGAGAAAGATAATTTACTTCAACAATAGCAACCTTTTTCTCTTACAAGAAACAGAAGTACAGCATGCTTCCAGAAAAAGATCAATCACAAACAGAACTCCTACAATGTTCTCATCTTTGTTTGGCACTCAATGCTGTCATCGTGAGCTGTTATTACAATTATTAATAAAATAAAATTTCACAGAACACCCCAGATCAGAACTGTGCTGTCCACAGCCCTCTATCATGAGAGTTTATTATATCAAGAGTATTATTATCGAGTTACATATTTGGAGGAGGAAAGTTACCAGAGGCAGCACATAAATAAAAAACACATCTGAAATTTAAGCCCATGCTTTGGTGTATTGCAACATATGAAATGCAGCAGGGCAGAAACACAACCTCTAGAGAAACTGTTCCTGTACAGTCACAGTTTTCCATCCGTGGTGGGTGCTTTACAGAAATATGACATTTATTTTGGTGTTTCTGGCTTGTGGGTTTTTCCCCCTATCACACCTGGAAATTTTTTGAGACTTTTTTTTTTAATACTTACAACATGAAGATGCTTGCCTTTTTTTGTTGTTGTTGTCGTGCTGGGATCACATCTCTCCTCAGCAGAAGCAAAGCTACGTTTACAGAGAGCACAAAGTGCACATCCTGAAAACTTCTTGGGTTTCTTACTTGAGGCCTGAGTATGAGAAAATATCCATCAGTTGGTGGTGGCCACTATTTATTCAGAGGCCTTTAGGCATGCCAGTGTATGAATTGCTAGGATTTAAATCAACATGGTGTCTCATCTATAGAGACATGACATTCTTTGTCAGAATTCTGCTCCTCAGGTGCTTTCACTGAGATGTTTTTCTTTAGCCCTGGAGAGACCTGCTCTCTCCTGTGCTTGCCAGAGGCAACTCTAAGTTGCAAGAGTGTAGCTCTGCTGTGGTATATATCTACCCTTCCCTCTCTCCTTTCTTGAGCAAAAACGTTAGGCACAGCCTGTTTACTCCATTTGTTTCTCCCTCCTCAAACAGCAGAGGATCAGCCAGCCTTGGAGCAAGAAGGTTTATTAGGGCACCGAACCCAATGCCAAAAGACCACACACTCTCTTTCCGGTCACTCTATTACTTGCTGCTTTGTTAATTGTTTAGGTTCTCAGATGAAGGTTTATGAGTTAGATGCTTCATTATATCAGTTCTTACCACATTGTTCCTTTTCCCCCCTCCTCTTCTTACTCATTCTTTCAATTTCACATTTTTTCCACATATTTCAGCTCTCATGTTGTTGCTTACCCTGCCAACTGTATGAGGCTTCCTGTAGTGAATCAGCTTTACAAGCCTTAATGAGTAAAAACAATGGACTTTTCTCTAGGAAAGTTGTGTTAGTTGCACAAGAAACTAGTTGTTTGGTCCCTGTTCTGTGAAGCTCTTTGTTCACCTCATAGAGGAAGTCTGCATGTGGCTTCTCTTTGACACTATCTGCTCTGGTCAGAGAGGCAGGAGGAGTGGGTAAAGTGGGAGGCTCAGGTATGATCTGAAGCTCACCATGGGACATCAGGCAACACAAAGTATGGCTGACAGTGAGGTATCTTCTTACTTTTGAGCTATTAGCAAGTCCCTCCACACAACAAACTTACCTTTCTGTAAGAAAGTGGGTTTAGGAAACACAGGTGGTGATTTCTGAATCAAGATCATAGGCATCCTTTCTAAAGAAAAGAAAAAGACAATCTTCACTTTTCCCAAACATGTTTCTGTACATATATTATTCAAAACAATAAAAACAGTCAATTTTGAAATATAGCTCACTTATTATCCATGATTTTTAAATCTGATCAGATCGAAGAGACAGCTAACTCAAAGCTTTACCTAAACTGCTCATATGACAACTAAAGAAAAAGAAACTACCTCATCAAGATCTCCTTTCTGAGAAAAATTTTAAAGAGGTGCTTATGTCATTGCCACCTCTTTCTCAGTGAATAATATGAAATCTTCTCCTGTTTGTATGCAATAAAATTAGAAAAGAGCTAATTACACTCAAAAGCTTGTTGTGAAGATGTTACTCCATTTTGAAAAGATGGAAACATATCCGATGCCCCCATTCTAATATGCTTGGGTTAAATTTGCAGTACTAGTGCTGCTGTGTTCATGGTAATTCAAGGATAAACAAAGTTTGTGGAGAAGGGAATTATCATTTTAGTCCCAGGGATGCCTTGTGGAATTTATGTACCATGGAAGATGTCTGTTTTTCGTAGCTAGATCAGTTGAAAACTACATCCATATGATGCAAGAATATGAGTAACAACTGAAAACTTTTGAGACAATAGGAGGCAAGATGATTAAAAAAAAAAAACCTTTCTGAAATATTCCTTAGAGATAAACATAAAATAAATATTCCAGAGCTTCATCTGCATTGTTAGCAACATCTGTAATCTAACCAGTGAGTTAGGTATCTCATTAGTTTTTCACTACTCATGGTCATATAACTTTATTTTGCCTGGTTTTTGGAACTTGCCATTAAATGAATAACTATTTAAAATCAAACCGAGACAAGTCATCTAAGCCTATGATTTAAAAATGAAACCTTGGACTTATCTGTTGTCAGCATCTAATAACTTTAGAGCCTCAAGTCCATTTAGAAAACCTCCCAGAATAAATTAAACCATTTGCTTCCTCAGAAACACAAGCAGGCTTTTCATTTACTGAATTGTGCCTATGAGCCATTCATTAGATAATACCCTAAATTGTGCAAAATAGAGTTTCAAAAACATACAGTATTTTTCTCAGTGTTACTAACATTAACGATACTTCAGAACAAAGAGTTATCAGAACTCAGGTGCATATTATTATCTATTCAGCTTGGTACACATCTCATACATTTTCCCCCTGCTCAGCAAACTCAGTGCAGCTAATACATGTGTGCCTCTCCCTGTCTCAAAACGAGGCTTGGGTCACCGGCAAAAGCAAAAGACAGATTTCAGAGACAAGAGTCCAGACTCCAATGGCCTGATCCACTCTCTACTCATATAAAACTATAAATATTAACCTTTATTTACAAATTAGCTGGTATTTGCATCACATTTGATACAATACTCTGAATACTTCAAGACTATGAGTATGTTGATCTTCAGCGTTCAGAAGAAGTAAGGGCAGTTTTCCCATTTTTAATGTAGGGAGAAACACTCTTAATAGCAAGAAGTTTTTCATAACACGCATCAGTCTGGTGGCTGCCCACAGCAGACACTAGATTGTGAGTCCTTGCCGCATTGCAAAATGCATACAAACACGAAGAGTCAGCAGACCTGGTAGGTACTGATACCTGATAAAGCTAATGAAGAGCTTGGTTTCTCAGGAAAATCCACATGCTCAATGCCTTTCAAAGGCAAGAACTGACTTGCAAGAATACCTGTCAACCCATTTTGGGAACAGCCTGTTTCAGCCTGTGCCAAACTCAAAGATACCAGGACACAGACTGCATTATCTACTTGGCAGTGGCATGAAACAACCAAGAAACCAAGATATCAAATAAAAAAAGACACTTTTTGATTACAAGGCCATTTGACTGTTCGAAAAAGGGCAAATGCTGTCTTTAAAAAGAAGTATATAAATAAAGACATAATAAGAAAAAGAGAGAGAAACTTTTTAGACAGCTAAGGACTCCCACTACAACAGCATGTAGCTTCTTCCCCAGAGAGAAATGAGCTATAAAGAAGAGCATTGTCATACCAGAATGATTTAATGCTATCCATATATCAAGTTGCAAAACACAATGGCAAAATTATGCAAATTTTTACCACAGAGTCTCCAAACCAATGAAAGTTACCACAATGATAGTCATTTGTAAGAAAGAATTTTTAGGAAACTGTCTGTGTGGGATCATGTAGAAAAATATGATATGCAGTGATGTGAGCTCATGTTGACTCTTTTCTCACAAGAAGATAGCATTGATATGAGGGGTTTTTTTTTAAATATTGGATTTAGAAGATAGATGGCCTTGTCCAAATAACTGACCTTCAATTGTTGTTCTTTACCTGGCTTTAGTACAATACAGGGACTGGGAATTCAGGCACCAGCCACAGATCAGTAATAATTAGTGCACATTAATTAATTCTTAAATCATGTTTTAACTAAAGTTCTACATATTTTAAGAAAATGAATGAGTATCCATTACAAGCTTCTTCCCTCATAAGCTTCAAAGCAAAAGGTTGTATACACTCATCTGTGCCACTATTATTTTTGATCCTTTAACTACATTGCTGTAGGTCAGCTTTCCCTGGCAATAACTACACAGCAGAAGGGAGTTGGAGAATTCATGGCAAAAAGTGCTTTCAAGTGCTCTTTTGATTTTTTCAATGTGACTATCTATCTAAGAGAGCATGAAAGTCCCAGACTGAATTCTTGCACACATGGTATTTAAAGGGAAAAGCAGTTTTGAGCATATCAGCAAGATGGTGATTTTCTTCTGCTAGATTTTCAGCTTAATTATGCCAGAGGATCCCAATATACACTGACAAATCTTAAAGGACAACACAACAAGGGTTGCAACAAACAAGTAATAAAATGTGAATTCTGGAAAGAGGGCAATGCAGGAATCGGGAGGACTCTGCAACCTCACGCAATTTAGGCATGGTTTAAGAAATGCCCTAAAACTGAGCAAAGATGTAAGAAGAATTGTAGGAAGGATATTTAGCTGGAAAATGAATCTGACTTGTAAACTGCAACTAGTATCCTACTTTTATAGAATTAACAGAAACTACTGGTTATTTTCCTTAAAGCAGATTTTACTGATTTTTTTCTAATCACAGAATTAAGTGTTAATACTGTGTTTTGGACCTCTGGCTGCTTCCTGACATGTGGTGGTGCTACTGCTTAAAGCAAGTCAGATAGTCTTCTCTAAAGATCAATTTCGCATTTTATTCCTTTAAAAAAATTGCACAGTCATCTTGGAAACAATAAAAAGCAACCCTCCCATCCACATATTAATCTTTCTTCTCATAATGTACAAATTTTCTATATTGATCTAAGCATATTTTTCCTCTTATAATAAATTATTCTCTATATATGGAATTCCATTAGTTTAAAGAAAATTCCCTTTAACCATGCAGTTCAGCACTTACATAACTACCTTACCTGGGGTCATGCCACATCTATTGCCCAAAAAGAACAGTAGACATTTTCCTTTTAGCTCACCTCCACCCATGGGAAAAAAAGAATGTGTCAGGAAATTAAGAGTCTTTTGGTTATAAGTTTTCCTTCACCCCCACAGAAGAGAGCTGATGAAATGTTCTGATGCACTATTCTAACTTCATTTTTTTTTTTGCCATTTACTGCAGTTTTGTTCTACATATGGACATATTTCATTTTTTTCCAAGCTGTGCAGAAAGGAAACTTGTCATGGCATCCCTTTCAAACCTGATGAGAGCTATGCAAATGCTGGCCTTCGTTCAAGGCTGCATCTGATGCTCCTGGCAGCCAGCAAAGCAAATAACACACATAGAGGAAGAAGGGAGGAACACAAGCGAAGCCTAGCTTCTGCGACATCACAGCATTATGGAAAGATTTATCTTAGAAGTCTCCTCTGTAATAATATACTAATTACTAATAACAAATATGGCTGGATCTTAATTGTCAGAAACTGGTGCGGTTAGGGGAATTGGACTGGCTCAACTACAGTTCCTAGCAAGAGCAAGTGCCAGAACAAATTTGAAGAGGCTCAGCTCTGTGCAGCAGATACACCTCTTCTACCAATGGCTGAGAATAGAAAGGTCATTTGAAAACAGCTCACCTGAAAAAACAAAACCCTTTTTCTCCAAGGAAGCTAAACTGACAGTACATTAACATGCCTACTGGTGTCAGTAATGCCATGAACTAAACTTTTGTACCCAAATGCTAACATATAGTTTTGCATGCCTTCTATTTGAAGCATAAAGACAGTTTAGGGGAAGACAGAAAGAAAGATAGAAAGACAGAAAGGCAGAAAGACAGACAGACAGACAAAAAGAAAGAAAGAAAGAAAAAAAAATATCTTCCTTAAAGGCAAGATCCATTTGACTCTGGAGTAGTTTTCAAAGGGAAATGAAAATGTCATCACCTGACATTTCCAAAGCTGAGCTTTCAACTCCTGAGACAGTGTGCAGGCAGGAGTGTTAAACAGAAGATCTGGTCACAGACCAGTACACTCTCCATATGTTTCTCTGGGGCAATTAACGTCACTTCCCCTATCAAGGGGCTCACTGTGCTTACCAGTGAATATGTCAAGTCTGGTCACTCATGAGTCTCTGAAAATAAACACTACAAAGTCACTGACAGGACCTTTAGGTTGAAAAACGAATCCTAACTCAGACAATCTGAAAAAAGAAAGTTTAACTGAGCAGTCCTTCAAAAGAAAAGACTCTGCGCTCCTTTGTGACATTCCCAGAGAAGAGAAGCAGAACATATTCAGCCAAAACTCTGTCTCAAGGTAGTTTTTGGGCTGCCTTAATCTAGTTTTTCTCTCCTTTCCTTTCCTGTTGCACTGCTGGATTCATGTGGCAGGGGCAGAATCTCTCCCCTTCCTGCAAACACATGGACACTGTGCTACAGCAGACCCCCCTGATGCATCTGGAAACACCAGCCCAACACTGAGATGTCCCAAGCCAGCAGGATGCCAGGAATATGCTCCTTCATCACCGAAGCGTCCAGAACACCAAAGGACCATGTCAGGCTGTTTTGAAGACCTGTTAGCTACTACTGCACTGGGTAAATGCACTGGTATATGTTCTCAAAGGTCTTAAAATTCTCAGCAATCCACAGAACTATTTAAAATTATTTTTATTTAGAAATTCCTTTATGACTTATGAAAAGCATCACCTCTGAGGAGCTATGTAGACTGCAACACTAAAAAAATGCGTTAGCAAGGGGAGTCAAAGCTTAAGGCCTCTCCCACACATAAGCAATCACAACAACTTCCTCCTCCCCTTCTTTCTCTCCTCCAGAGATGCAAACATTCTTGATTTACAGCCCAATGCTGATGGTCAGGTCACCCTCCTTTGAGTAAGAGAGGGAAGCAGCAGCAGGGACAGGCTGGGCTTTCTTCCAAGCATGCCACCCTGAACCTGCCCTCAGTAGACTGACGGCATTGCTTATACAAGTGGCTACTGGCTAAGCTTTGTCCAGAAGCAAAGGCAGGAGGAAGCATGCACAGGGCTATCTAGAACATCAAGCCACCCAGCGAGGTGGCCCTGGCGCACTGCACTGCCAGAACCTAATGGCCACTGTCTGGGGCCAGTGACGCAGACAGCCCTGTGGGTGACTCTTGCAGTAGTGAAGGGGTTCTCGAATAAAAGCCTTGGTTAAAAGAAAAATGTAAAATATCAGAACAAAACAAAACTTCAAAAACGCTTTAGTTTTCACTTTAGCAAGTCATCCTCAGGAATGGAAGAAAATCACTCTATGAAAGAGATGTCATTTAGACTTCAAAGCCATTTGTATCCATCTGTGGCAAGCTCAGTGATGCTAACAACCCCACAGCAAATGGGACTGACCAAGAGCAGTGAGCCCTGTGTGTCCTTCACAGGCTTTGTAGAATTAAGTAGTCTTTTAGCCGATAGTTTGCTAGGCCTTTTTTTTTTTTTTCTTTTTTCTTTTTACTCTGGGTAGCAAGGTCTTAATGCAATATCTGTTTACTACAATTCTCCAAGAGGCAAGATGTTCCTTGGCTTTTATCCAAACCATTTAGTTCACATACATATTGGAAAAAGCTGTCATGTCAGCAGCTAAGGTTGATATCAAGAGAGACAATAAGAGGATTAAGAGGTGGAAAGCTTTAGAAGGCAACCTACTGAATATTTCACAAGAAATGAAGCTGAGTGTGCTACTGATGCAAGGGGAAGGTCAGAAAGCTTAAATGCCTCAGGGACAGTTAAGAAATAATAAAATAGCCATTAAGCATTCCAGATGTTGATATGCAGCTTTTAGGATCCCAGTATTGCAGTCTGATATCTGTGCCAAGGCAACTGCTTCACTGAGTGTGCATCAGTGACATACAGCACTTGCCAAGGGAATTTGCTGAGACTCATCTACAGTGTCATATGAACGATCTGACATTTGAGAGTGCCTCTGAGAGCTGATACTTTGTTATTTTATTGCTCATTTTTATTAACACCTGATTGCCACTAATGTGGACAGAGTTCCACACCTCCAGCTACAAGGGTCTGGTGAGAGCCAAACAGGTTAGAGATTTCACAAAGACCGACTCCTTGCTACAGTACCCCTTCCTAAATGACCCTCTAATGACATGGTTAAACAGATCTCTGTCATATCTCATGACCATCAAGATCAACTATTCTGGGGGGAAAAATGGATAGTAGAAGAATTTTACAAGCATTACCAGTATTTCGCAGCAAAGAGATGAGGCAGAGGTAAGCCTATGTGTTTTCTGTAGTCTTGTCAATGACAAAAGGCAAGGTGCAGCAGGAACCTCTCTGTAATTGCTTAATTCTACACTACAATAATGACACCTATAAACTTCAAAACACAGCCTACCAATGAGCAACTCAAAGAACATTAGTTTCTTGCGAAGTAGAGAAGAACTTCAGTATTACATTACCTTACATTACCCTTTAAGTCACAGGTACATCTGAAATGACCCTTCCTTCCCTTCCCTGTCTGCAACCTACCAGGAAGGCATTCAGAAACTTGAACAATATATTTTATATCTTTATATCTTTGAGCTTATGGAGCACACTAATGAATTAACACCTTGTCAATATACCATTTCTGTTATACCATGTTTTTGTGGCACGTTTTACTTAATGACTTTCTGGAAATACTCAGCCATAAGAAATTTCTCTCCCACCTCCTGTTTAAGTACAGCTATTCTACTGTGAAAGCTGAAAAATGCTCACCATTTCCTTTTATCTTGACATGTTATTTCAGTCTTGCATCCAGGCACTTTGCACTTTAAAAATGCTTGAATTATAAAAAGTAACTTTCTAGCTCTTATGACTACACAAAAAGTGTTGTTTCTTGATAAAGGCAATTTGGCTTTTGATTTTAAAATAAAATTTCTAGAATTAAATTAGGAACTACTTTTTTTTTTTTTTACTTATATTAAGAATTATTACATTTAAAAATTACTATTTCCCCATGTACTGCTACTGAGCTATTGTGTTTTCACATAATGAAGTAACTTTGGCTAGCAACTTGCCCGTTGTGTGATTTCTCTTTTATTCTTTGTGGTTAAGGTATTAGTCATATTAAATAACAAAATGGAAGACAATAAATCTGCATGCACAATAAAGGAATTTTAGAGGTCTATAGTATTAGGTAAGGAGGTAGTAAATACACAGCCAGCCACAGAGAAGGAAGTTATAAGTAGAGCTGAAATAAATCATTTTAATTTTTTAATGAATTATTAATTAGCAGTAACAAATACTAACTGTGTCATGCTAATGATCAGAAGTATCCTCAGTTTTGGACATACAGAGTCAAGTAAAAGCAGCTTTATCTGGTGATTTGAAGAAATAATTGAGAAGAGTTCTGCTAAGGATTTCTAAGCAGCAAAATTCTGACCAAGACTTCTAACCCTCTTTCTCAAAATATGTTTTAATCTTTTTCTATATTTTATTTGGTACTTTCATTTGCAATATTTTAAGTGGTGATGTAGTTACCAGGACTGTTCACTACTACTAGTTACAAGGCTAGTATGTATTTTTTTAATCTAGTACAAAAAAAAAAGATAAAAAAAGAAATCCCTTTTGTGATAGTGTTATGGAATGATCTATGAATAGCTGGAGCTATACAGACGTGTTTTTGTAAGTAGTGAGATCAAACCAGGTTTCATACCTGTATAGCTCCATTCCTAGTGGATCTATCCCTGTTTTACCACAATAATGAGATTTAAAAACAGGTCTTATCTTCCAAGTGCACATAAGGATCAGTTCATCTCACATTCGGAACAGCAGGTGACAGAAGGATTGAAGCCAGATTAACAGATGGACTTCACAGAACAAGGATTTAACTTGACTGTGTTAAATACACCTGTGGCATAAGTCACAGCAATAGCAGTTAATTCCCACTACAGTCTGTGACAGCACTGAAAATGCTCCTCATATGGTTCTAGTTACAGCGTTTTTCATATTTCTCATCAGGACACTAATTTTTCCTGGTTTATGACAGGACTATGAGAATGCAGGCTACGGTTTGATGCTCAGTCCTATACATCAAAGTCAATTCTTTGGCTGCTATGCTATTCAGCTTTTAAGCAGTAATAAAAATTGACTTTACAACAAGCTAAAACATTTGTTTGTTTGTAGACATTAGATATTGCTGCACTACACAAGTAAAAAGATGGTGACAACATAAGACACTCCCAACAGCTTTATCCACATGCCCATCCCTCCAAGGGCTTGTCTTAGAGAGAATAGAATCATCAGGTCCTGTCCTAGCTGGATCAGCCTGGCTTCATAAACACTGCCCCAAATATTGTGCAGGGGCAGCAATATATATTAATTTCCAGAAAAGAGGGAACTTAATTCTGCAATTAAAATTGCTTCAAGTTTCACCTAGCACAGTTTCTACACAACTGCTGGCAGAAAGGCAAGAAAAACATACAGAAGATTCTGGATGTGGCCTTACTACATAGAGAGGAACACAGTGTGTGGGTTTTTTTTTTCCCCTCTGCAAGCCATGGTTGCTCTATTGTGGATGAGGAGTGATGGATTAGAACAGCCCCAAGAGCTGTCAGCTAGTATCTACACTGCAGCAAGATCAGACAGCAGCAACCTGGCTGGAATGCTGTGACAATTTCTGGCTGCCTCCATGAGAGCCACAGGACATGCTACCATAGGAGATTTTAAAGTAGCAACCTGAAATTTTTAAAAAAAAAAAAAAAGAAAGAAAAAAAAGCACCAAGACTGCATAATCTTCTATAGAATAAGAAGCAAGCATTCAGAAGGTAAAGTTCTGACAATCACTTTGATATTTTTCATATTTCTTCAGCTTCTTGTGCAGTCTGATGCCACCATATTTTCTTGTTACACTGGGACAGCTGTGTTCAGGTGAACTGAGAATAAGGTCTGTCAGTGAGGCTGACTAAGCTGGCCTCTCAGTTACGTCCTTGAGCTGTACTTGAGTTCAGTGATTTAAAAAAAAAAAAAAGTATATATATATAGACAAACCAGGTGGTTATAGCTCCTCTAACTTTACTGCATGTTGAAGACACACGTTGTCCCATGAAAACAGGACACTAAATAGGTAATTTGCCTAAGACATGGCCATGCTGCCTAAATACCAGGGAACAGGTGCCCACCCTGAGGGCATCCCAGTGTGAGTGCTCCCACTGCACCCAAAGGGCAGCTACACTCTCACAGTACATGGCAAGCTGCTCCTGACCACCAAAGGGAGGTGGATGCCACCAGATGCTCTGAGACACTGGCCCCAAGTCACTCCCAAATTGAGAGGCTTAAACAGACGGCTCCTGTCCCTGTTCCCAGCTCTTGGCCTGTGGGAGCTTTCCTGGAGTAGCCCCTGCTGCAGACAGGTGCTGCTGAGGGGTGAGCCGAGGGCCACTTCCAGCACCCGCTTCTGGAACTGGCAAGCTGAGGAGTATGCGTCATTGAAAGGTAAGAGTTTTACACAGCACAATTCTGGGAAAACACGGTGGGTTAAAGCATTCATACCTTCTTCCCTCATGAGGATAGAGTTACTCATGCTCTCAAGAATCATAAAGATGAAGAGAACAAACGTGCTGGAGCACAAGAGCAGGAGGATGTGACTAGTGGTGCTATCTGGAACAGGCAAATGTGGGCTTATCAAGAGCTGTAGCTGGAATAAAAAAAACTTAGCTAAAGCACACCTCCAAGCCAGAGGGTATAAAATGCACAATTCTGCTGTGCTAAATACCTCACCATATGCCAGTAGGCTTACTTCAAAACATGCTAGACGTTTGAAGTAGTGGCCAATAAAAGACTTGTTAACCTGCTCAGATTAGACCTCCCTGTAGGTCTTAGCTAAATTCCACTGCATGCAGATTTATACAAATTGCCTTTATACCATCGCCTTGGGAAAGTGGTGGATAATGAATCCTTATAAGGAGGAAAAATTTGTAAAGTCTAATTTTGTAAAGTCAATTTTTAGTCAACACAATGCACTTAACTATCCTACAGCACTGGTGGTGACTTTGGAAAGACATTCTTTCCTGCACTCTTTACGGTAACTGAAACCAGACTGCTGCTCCTAGATCAAGTGTGGTTACATATCCTCAGTGCCAGGCTGATGGCAAGCATCTTCCAAGACATGTGCTGTTCAGAGGCAGCAGGACAGAACATAGAAAACAGTAACTGGAATCAATGACTGACTCAAAATGCTGAAAATCCCTCAGTACTTCCCAAAACTCCTGCCAGGGGTTGTCTTTTATATTGAACTGCAGCAGCACCCACACTAAAAACAGTCCCAACTTTAGCCTTTCTGCCTTTCCAGCAGGCAAGAAACAGCATGAGGAATTATGGGACCAGGCTCTCCCCAGGACGTAAAAGTAATAGAAGAAATTTTGCCCAAAGAATTTCAGGTATAGGTTTCAACATAACACCTAGTTCAATTATGAATTCTAAAACTGCTTACAAAACTGAAGGTGTTGAGAATCTTTCAACAAACATTAAACACTAAGCTACTGCCTCTGACTTCAAGTCCTTTGCCACAATGTGCTGGTTGTACAGAAAGTATGCTGGTGGAAACAGCAATAGTCACTGTTTTCTTAGCCCCCCTCCACAGACCTCTGCTGCTGGCTACAGGCATGGGATGCCTGGCTTCCAGTTTAACCCAGTGTGAGATGTCTTATGCTGTGCTCCTAAGGCATAGCTGCTGGAAGCAGTCTGCTTCACTTAGGTGGCTCAAGTCTGCATGTGCACTGCCTATTTACTCAGTTTCACAAGACTAAATCAGGCAGAGAATACTAAACATAAGAAGACAAAGTAAAAGAAGCTCATGGGCTCTTTATGCTGCTAACACATATTGTGCTTTTAATCCTTATAGTAGATTGTCTCCCACATACAATTTTTTGTGTGTGTTTCCTCTGTTTTGAAAGAGGTTTTCACATCATAGAATGGTTTGGCTTGGAAGGGAACTTTAAAGGTCATCTAGTCCAACCTCCCTGCAGTAAGCAGGGACATCTTCAACTAGATAAGGTTGCTCAAAGCCCCATCAAGCCTGACCTTGAATGTTTCCAGGGATGGGGCATCTACCACCTCTCTGGGCAACCTGCTCTGATGTTTCACCACCCTCATTGTAAAAAAATGTCTTCCTTATATCTAGACGAAATCTACCCTCTTTTAGTTTAAAGCTGTTACCCCTTGTCTTGTCACAACATGTCCTGCTAAAAAGCATTGTCCTCATCTTTCTTATAGGCCCCCTTTAAGTATTGAAAGGCTTCCATAAGGTCTTCCTGGAACCTATATGGGGGTAATACATGGTGCAGGGGCCTGGTCACACATCAGCTTCTACCACTGCAAAAGGAAATAGAAAAGCTACTTCCAGAAGCATGTTAGAGTAAAAGCCTTGCTTGGGTTCAGTCACCTTCTGGAGAAGGGCATCTCCTCCCCTCACTGAGTGGAAGAGAGGCCTGTGTATGTTTTATGTTTCTTTAAATATTACATTGCACTTGTCTCATCTGTACTCCAAAAAGATACCACAGCAACAGAACAGGCATTTTCAGATACTTAAAAAATAAAGTTCAATACTGGTATAGACACATCCACTTAAGTCAAAGACTTCTTAGAGATGAACAAACAGAAACGGTAAATGTTAGACAAACTGAAACAAATGAGGAATTTGATATTAAATACACCAGAATTAGATGACATTTTTCAGCAGTTACATAGTGGTTTACGAAGTCTGAGGGATTAGCGTTATATTTAGATGGCAAAATTGGACCAAAAGAATTAAGCTTCCTGCTGTGAGACAAACATGCAGGTGTGGAGCAGGTGCCAAGGAAGGAAAAGAATGTGGATTTTCCAGCACAAGTTGTTCAACTTTATCTTCCTTTTTGTTCCCTAACCCCAGCTATGTATATGATTTCCTACCTGTTTGGTCTTTCTCAGTAACTTTATATTTTAGCTAATTTCAATGCACTTGAGGCAACAAGCAATCTTAAGGTTATTCAGCTCCCCTCTCTCTCAGATACCTTACAAATTAGTTATTTTATAACTACTGCACTAGTGAAAAGTATGTTGAAAAATTATTCAAGAAGACAGATTCTTCATTGTATAGGCAGTGGTCACCATCTTCCCCAGGATGCTTTTAAGATAAGCCCAACCTCTTTTCTTCCTAAAACTGTTTCAGCTATAATGAGCTGAAGGGCTTTTACTGGTTTTCCTATAAAAAAAAATAAAATAAATTGATAGTAGTAGTGGAAGAACATAGATCTTTCCCCTGAAATGGTGATTTACTGTCTAAGATTAAGACATGTAAGAGGAAGAAAGTTCTGATCTTTCCCTAACTTAGAAATCCATTGTTCGAAGTCTACCTTACACCTTATTGATAAGGCTGGTACCCTTGAAGATTGCCTGAAGTGTCCCTTCAGAAAATCCTACTTTCACTTTCCTGTTACTCAGTTAAACTTTTATAATTTTGTCTGATATTTTTAATTATATTTTTTAAAAAATGTCAGGTGTCTGCCTCAGGCTGCAATTTTTTGGAAGCATTTCAGCCAATATCTCAGCGATTTCTGCAAATAAAACGAGGATGTGCGGGGGCAGATTTAACTTGCACTGGGTATTCTGATGACAACTCCTTTGAATAAGATTTCCATGCTTTAAAGTAGGGAATAGAAATTTGACGAGAGAGAGGGCATCATGTGAAAATGATAAGATGATTCGTTCCTCCATACGAAAATTTGAGCCATTGGGCCAAGTTACAAATCTTCCAAAAAATTGCAGCCTGCATATCTGTTAGTGATTAACAGCTAAAATTCTACCTTCAATGAACACATTCATGCTTTTCATGGGTATTTAGTGATCTCCAGATTGCCTATATAATGCCCTCAAAGAACAGCTAAGAGCAGATCTGCTCCTAAAAATTTTTGTATGTGAGCCAGCTGGGCATATGCAACTCCCAGACTAGATATATATTACAGGGCGTTCAGGAAGAACACTGGCTATTCTATATCAGAGGTGGGACTGTGCAATAGCAGGACTAGGATAGGTGGCAGGGATGGGGTGAACATGACAGGTATATACCCATTTGGATATGGGAGGCAGGACACGTGAGGGGAGGAAAGGGAAATCACACTGGGAAGCCATTCTCCTTATAGGAGCCTTATAAATTCTTCTATCTAAAGAAGCTGGGATTTAGAGGCATAGCATCATTTTATGTGAAATTGCAGAGCATGCAACACGAGGGAAGGCAAATCTCAGGGGAAGAAGGCAGAGTTGGGAAGGCTAGACAAGAAAAAGCAGGGGCCAGGTGGCAGATCAAAATTGGACAAGGAAACAGGGGTGGCAGGATAGGGGATGAAACAAAGAAAAGCAGGATGAGTGTTCAAGTGTCATGGGTCTATATGTCCAAGGGTACAGCTGTCTGCAATTTAGTTGCTTCCCAGATATTTTATCACAATCTAAGGTGGCTGACCACTGTCCCACTCTACAACAAAGTAAGTCTTGCATTCTTCTGATTTCAGAGCCTAGGTCCAGGTTCTGCAACGTCCCCACCGTGTTTCATGGCCCCAGGATAAGACATTCTGTGCCACTCAATGAGGCCTTTCTCTGTAACAGTCAAGGCTTCATCAGTAGTGCATATAGAAAAGACATATTCTTCAGCATGTGACAGGTTTTATTTGGAAATTGCAAGAAAAAGGTTAAGTCTTTAGGTTCTGGGATCCTGGACTTTGGATACTCAGAGTCAGTTGGGATCTGTGGCCTCTAATTGTTTTACCATTTTTTCAACTCCTGTTCCTAAAAAAACCTTGGGTGTGTCCAGCATGATTCCCTGTGATATGCTCCCAGGTATCAGTGAAGTCTTACTAGCTGCTATTGTCTCTTTTGTCATAGGCCACATCACTAACACTTTTCTTTACAATCAGACTGCACATTAAAGAAAAGGTAACTGCAATAAATATAAAATGACATGCCAACATGTTCTTCCATGCATTATACTAGGAACAGGAAGGAAAAACCTGTGGACGTAAACTATAATAGAAAGGCAGGTCCATGTAAGAGAAAGGTGTGGAAGATGCTGTAGAAGATGCCCCAGAAAAGTTTGTGAGATAAAAGGATAACTTGTGTGCTTTCTTGGAACTTATTTCTGGGGGATATACAGTTCTTGAGAGCTTGTCTGTCACAGCCATCTGTGTCACCCATTGGCAAACGTCCTATGGCAAATGTCCCAGAACAATGCTAAAATAATACTAAAGTTGTGAAGTGACCTACTGCAAGGTTAAGGATTCCACTGTTAGACCTGCTGTTCAATAGTCTCCCCTCCTGCCTACCAATTTCTAATGGCAAAAACTGTAATGCTTTGTAATTACACAATTAAATGCTTTTTTACTTCCTGACAAACCTTTGCTCCATCCACTGTCTAGGCTGGATGGTTCTCGTTGTGAATGTAAGAGTGAAGTACTACTGCCCATCAGCACGGAGTCTGGTCCCTGACCTGTAACGTCAACAAGGTCTAATTCCCTGACGTAAAGACCTCTGAGTACACACACGTCTGTGCTGGTGAACTACATATCAACTCACCTCAATATGTGACAAAGCTCAGCTTTCCTGTGGTCCATTGTCATCTGTGTAGGTGAGCTTATGAAGATAAACTGATCTGCAGCAAGGCAACTGTTGCTGAGACTGACTTGTGTATAAAAGGCAACATCTGACTAGGGAAGTGGGAAAAGTAAGACAACATGAACTCATAGTGTCCCACACTACAGAGTCCCAACACTAGAAGAAGGCAGCAAGAGACCCGGTGACTTGAGCCTGGTTCAGGGCAGGAACCCAATTCCCTCTCTCATTTTGTGCCTTAGTGCTTTCTCAGTCAGTATTACCATAGGTTTCTTTTACTCAACCCAAGCACTATACAACTAAAATATACTGTATACTTAGGCACTATTCTCAGACAAGGTGGATCCAAACACCATTTCCCACCACTCATATTCGCATCAGGCTATAAACTGCTCATGGCCATTACCACAACAAAGGGAAAACAAACATGCAGAAGACTGACTCACAGATGCTTGTCTGTTCATTGTGCACAGAACAAGCCCAATGTGCTATTTTTCATTATAAAGTTTATGGAGAATTTAACATATCCACACAATAATGAGCCACTGTGGCTCTAGAGGCTCATCTGACAAAGTCCAAAGTGTACAAACCAAGGCATATAGGACAAATCTGAACTAAGCACTGTACCCTGCCCTCTGCCTCCACCAACGATTTACAGGTATCTGGTAAATGATTTATAAACCTAAAGATAACAATGTATAAAACCGTATAACTGCCTCCACTTTACAAAGGAAACACTTTGGGATAATTTGCCATGTTTCTGAAAATGTTTCAAATTTTGGTGTCTGCTCTGCTGTTTACAGGTAAGTGGCTGGCACCCTGTCTTATGTCATTCCCTTCTGGCTTGTTAAATAGTCAGCTGGCAAAAAAGCCTCATGCTACTACCAGAACAGCACTGATGGAAGAGAATTAACTGGAAATCACTACAGCAGGGACATATGGGAGAGTGGGCGAGCACAAGACTGCATAGCAAATTCTGTGAAATATAGTCTTGGTTCTGCTTCTCACAACTAATTTTGAACCTCTTACTGCTCAGCCCCTCAGGTACGAGGTGTGAGGATGCATTCCTGACCGACATGGTTTCTTATAGGTTGATTTCCTGAACTGTTAATGTAGAAAAAACTTAATGCAGTTTTTCTGGAGTCTTCCCTAAATTTTATTCTGATCTCAATATTTATTGTTTGTATGAAGTATTTTCACATGCATTTATAAGGACCCCAAATCATCTATTTAACAAGTGTTTTCTGAGATGTCTGATTTGAATTGCTTAAGGAGACTGACTTTTTTAGACCTTTCAGGCAGTCTGATCATTGAACCTTCACAGCACTCTGCAACCAGGGCACCTAAAATCAAGACTCACCCTGTAAAACTTGGACCAGTGTGAAAAATGAATAGAGCAGGGATGCAGCATAAGCAAGGCTGAAAGAATGCTCTTCCCAAAGCAGCACAGACTGGTACAGTCAATGATCAGTGATGCACATGCTGTGAGATTAATTTATTTCTCACTAAATTGGAACAAACCAGGCAGGTAGCAAGTGACTGTTGACTTCCTAGGTGATTGCCTGCATCACGGAAAGATGGCCCATCCACATGTGTGCGTTTAAAAGCATTTCTGAGATCTGAGTGCTCCAATACACATGCAGTAAATACATGATGTGAAAAGCTAAGGCAAAATGAAGTAAACAGAATTAGCCAATGCTTAATTGTGAATTAATAAAAAAGATGTTTTGTGATTGGGACCACAGTCAGGTGTACTCTCTCTTACGGGCCAAACTTTCTTCCTTGTCATATGACCCTAAGTTTTGGCTACAGTGAGGCTCTGCAGGGTAGGAAGGAGATGGAAAGGGCCTTTCTTTCTTCTTCAAGTTTGAGTTCATCTACAAACCTTCCTTTCCCCTTATTTTTACTTCCTGATCTGCTATGCACCTGAGCTTGGACTATTCTTGGGTACTTGTCTGTCTTCCTGGACCCCATCTCCTTTCCATTGAAGATCGTCATGACACAAGCAGTGTCACTTGAAGCCAAGCTGGGAGTACAGCAGCCTGCTGCCTCTCTTTTTGGAAGACTTATTTTTTCTCTTCATCTCCCTCATATCTCTGTCTTTCCTAACAGCCTTGTTTGCTCTCTTTCCTAGGTTCCTTTATTCAAAAGGCAGGAAAACCTATTTATTACTGATTTTTAATGAGCTCTCAGAAGTTTCATTATCAGAAACAGTTCAGTTTTTCATTGTGAATCCTTTCAGCAATGATCAAGATGATGGTGAATTAAAACAGGCTGTAAGACTCATCAGTGAGAACCTGACTCTTCATCACACACTCTCAACTCTGCTGCTAAAAATTACTCTCCGTAATAAACCATCTTCACATCTCTGGAAACAGCCTTTCTGGGCTATTTGCTGGACTTTTTCTTTAGCCTCTGCAGAGTGCAGCAGCAAGGGAAGGAGTATAAGACTGTGGTGTCCTGGCACTTGGATCATTACTGAAGCCTCTCAGATGTCTGGTGGGGGTGTCTTGACCATTCATTCAAGGTTAAACTGATGGCCACACATGGATTTAGGAAGGAAATTTTGTCAGGACCAATGAACCGATGCTTCTAAAAATACTTTGCCGCAGAGGAAGTAGTTCTTTCCATGGGTTCTCTAGGATTTTTTTCCGAATTGCCTTGCTATTTACCCATACTTGACAACTTTCCTGACCCCTGGCATCACACTTGCAATACGTTCAATAGCTAATTCTGCATTAAGTGTCTATAACTTGTCTACCTTTGTTGATGAAGAAATAAGGCTGATGCTCTAGCTCTAATGGTTGCTAATGACTGAACTCTCATCTCTTGAACCAGAGAGCTCTTGTGCCCTGTGCTGTGAAATTAAGAATTGTCAAAGAATAGAGACTACTGTACTTCAGGCTTTAAAAATAAACAGATGAAAACAAATTTCAAAGAATTTGCTGAAGCACTTTTGCTGTTAAGAGGTATTGTTAGCAAATCTGATTTAATTTTAAGGCCTGCTACCATCCAAGCACTTTAGGATACACAGCCAACATGCATATGCACATTTTATTTCCATGATTTGTAAAAGCAATATACAGGTGTTTAACTTCTATCTAATTGTACTTTTCAACTGAGAAAAGGTGACGTGTCACCCAGAGGTGGCCTTCAGAATCCAAAAGTCTATCCTTGCCGCAGTCCACATGTGTATGCAAAGTACTGACGGATAGCTGCATCTTGATTTCCATGGAGTGCTACATAACCTAGAGAAATACTTCAGTGAAGAGAAAACCAGATGCTTCCACACTTTTCTTTCAGTGCTTGCATTGTTGTATTGTGGTAGTTTGAATCCTCAGACTGAGTCCTAGGATCTAGCTTTGTGAATCTTTTCAGGGGGTGGGGGGGAAGATGTTCATTCTGGCTTATTTCTAACCTTAAGAAACACATCTGAGCTGCAACATTTGATTTACTTTTTCAAAGTTCTCAACACGTCAGCACCAGCCACCTCAGTAAGGTTAAAGTGCCCAAGGTTGAAGTTTAGCTCTGTCCAAGTTTAGCCTCTGTCCAAGCTCTGTCCTGAAGTGCTGATAAGACCAGCAGCCTTACCCCCATGAGCTGATATTCTGACCAGACCAATCACCCAAGCCAAAAATAAGACATGTTATTAGACTAAAAAGAAAGGAGCCAAAGCAATTGCCAACTTTTGACATTTAAATTCTATCGATATGAATAACTTCAGCATTAAGTTTTTGGGTTGTCAGGAACTTGCAGTAGTCTCCAGAAATTAGAGAGACAAATAAATAGCTCCAGTTTATATGACAATATGCACAGAGAGTGACTGAAGTGTTGCTAAGTAATGGTCATTTTTTTTTTAAAATATCACAGCAAATCAGACATAAACCACATTTCCCTGCGATAGATGCATACCAGGGATATGGTTCCAAGTCTAGACATAGCTCCTCACCATTTATACAATACTGGTGATCTAGATAGAAAGGGCTCCCTGGGTGGAGGAAGCATATCCTAAAGCAAGTTTAAAAGTTTGTCTTCTTATCATTTAACTCTACCACTAGGTATGCAAATAGTGGCTTGCCTGCTGTCCCCAAAGACTGCTAAGCACACAATGGCTCATGCTGCTTAGCTTTTAAAAAAGAAAAAGTATATCAATTAAATAGGTGTCTAAGCAGGCAAAAGTATCAAAATTTAATCCCATGCTCACCTTTTTGAATGTGTGATGAAATGGATCATTGTACATTCAGCTGGTAGAAAAAGCTGTCTTCCTGGGAAGATTTTGCAGTTGCACTCAGCTAAATATCTTGCTTTCTGGAAATAAAAGATAAGGCTCCAGGGAGACCTTATTGTGGCTTTCCAATACTTAAAGGGGACCTACAGGAAAGATAGGGAATGACTCAGGAAGTGTCATGATAGGACAAGGGGTAATGGTTTCAAACTGAAAGAGAGTAGATTTAGATTAAATGTATTTAAAAATGCTTTACTGTGGGAGTAGTGAGACACTAGAAAAGGTTGCCCAGAGAAGTTGTGGATGCCCCATCCCTAGAAGTATTCAAGACTAGGGTGGATGGGGCCTTGAGCAAGCTGGTCTAGTGGAAGGTGTCCCTGCCCATGGCCGAGGGGTTGGAAATAGATGATCTTTGAGGTCCCTTCCAACACAAACCATTCTATGAAGTCTATCTTTGTACAATAGAATTAAGCTTCCATTTGAGTCTAGTATGCAGAGATTTTAATTGCATAATAATTTAAGATCTATACACGTTGATTTTATATTTTAAGTGCAGTTTGCTTGCTATATTGCCTTTTACATAATCAGGGTTGTTTTTTTTTTTTTATAGTCAATGTTGGATTAAGTACATATTTGCTATTTTGAGAAAGATGACAAGGTTTTACCACCATCTCCTCTTTCTCAAGTTTAGTCTTGTACCAGTTCACACTAATCCAAAATGAAATGCTCTGAAGACACCATAGCAGTAAAGATTGCTAATACTTTTCCCTCTGGACAATCTGCTTAGGCATACAGGATAGACAAAACTACCTGCTGAAGGCAATAATTACATGAGCTAAGCATCTGCCTGCTAAAACCAGCTGATTTTTCCTATAAAGTGCTTTTCATATGAGAACGCTCTCAGTGTTCTCAGTGAATCTTCAAGAGATGACGAAAGGTAACACTGGTAACAGCTGATACAGTCCCTACAATAGTTCACTCCCTGTGCCCATTCCTTCTGTTTTCCCTTTGGGCCATTCATACCTAAAAGTGCTTTTCAAATAACATATTTATCTAAGACAAAAGAGGGAAAACAGTATTGAATAAAAACATTAATGTACAATATGTCTGACTGCTCTTCACAGTGAGTTAACTTTGTTTCACGACAATTTGAAATTCTTCATCTTTTTTCAGCTCAACTTTATGCACTGTAAGCCATTTCATTAACATTACCCACCTGCTCCAAATTCTCTCTAGTCTCATGCCCAGGTGCTCCAAAACTCCATTATTCTGGTTTCTGTGCTAGTCTTCTGCAAGATAGACATCTGCAGTCCTTCAGGAACAGTCTTCGTTCATAAAGCACCTATCCAAGCAACAAAATCTTTCACCATCTTTTACTAAGCCAGTTAAAAGTGGAGAAAAAAACTCTCACCCTGAGAAACTTAAATTGAGGCAAGACATAGGTTGTCTATCAAAGACTATACACTGCACTCAGAGGGCCTAGACAGACATCTGGTCTGATGCCCCCAGGTTAGAGCTTTGAGACCTTGCTTTCTCTGAGCTCCGCCAGAGCGCAAGCAAACATGCAACCCTGCTTGTCTGTGTAGTCCCAGAGAAAGACCAACAGGACTGTTTCTGGTTTTACTAGAAATGGTCTCACTAGTGTTTTTCTGGAGGTGAATGAAGTTTGCCCCATTCAGAGACATATAATGAGCTTTACAATAAGATGAAGTGAGAATGAGCTAATCCTGAAGGGTTATCTTAAATATAAAAAGCACTCATCTGATATTCTTCTGGTACTTATGCATCTTTGGAGTGCCCCAACAGTGAGGGACAGACCCTGCAAAGATGGCTCCCAAGTGCGAAAGTTGAGAGGCAGAAGGATTTGAGATAGCAGCTAGAAAAGAGCAAGAACTGGGTGTTAACAGCTACAAAAGAAGCCAAGAGCAGAGCTGACACCTCTGCCTCCCCTTGGAGGAGGAAGCTGTACTTTGATTAAAGTGAATATTTAGCATGGCGAGGGATGGTATTTCTCACTGGATACAGGTACAAGCCAGAGCAGACTCTTATATCAAAATTAGAAATTAACACCCTTAAGACACAGCACTCTGCACCACATTAGCCAAGACAACACCCCACTGTCCAACTAGC
Source organism: Coracias cyanogaster (assembly GCA_033124195.1). Lineage (NCBI taxonomy): Eukaryota > Metazoa > Chordata > Aves > Coraciiformes > Coraciidae > Coracias > Coracias cyanogaster. The sequence goes on along the minus strand of JAVSBS010022773.1, from coordinate 12,933 downwards.
AGAACCACAAGCTCATTTTTTGATGATGCTGGCAGCAGGGAAAAGAAACGTAAAAAGCAGAGCTGCTTAATGTGTTGTTTTTTTTTTCCTAGCTTGCCGTAAAGCTGGAAAGCCAGAGCACATATTGGTGATAAAATCTAATGTTTAATGGCCCTGACTAACTATATATACATTTAAACAGAAGTGAAGCCTGTTACTGAGCCAATTTCTGATCCCAGTTCAGTTGTCTCAGTCCAGAAATATAATCATGAGCTTAGGAAATATTTCATAGCAAAAACATCACCAAAATTCACTAAAGAGAAGTAAACAGCTCATAGATTTTTTTACTGGGTAATAGTAAATTGTCAGAGAAATAATGAAATTTAGCATGAGTTTAGTTTTACCTCGTGCAGCTCTGGAACAGAAGTGTAGCAGCTTAATAGACAAATGCAAGAAATGTATATTTTTTTCTTCCCCAGGCCAAAATCTTACTTGTTTTCTGAAACACCGAGGTAGCTATTCTTCAGTTCACTAAGGGAGAGAGCAGTTCACAGTCTTCGCACCACATGTGAACTTAGGTTTTTCCAGGGAGTTGACATTTTCAAAGATGGTATTCCTTGAAAACTCCCTACCCCAAAATTTATGCCTCTAGTTTCTGTTTATAGTAACTTTGAATCTGAGGAAGCTGAAGTAGAACGAAACTACTGGGACTGTCACTGCTTGCTAAGTAAATTTTCTAAAGTACCATTTCATGTCTTTGTTAAGAACAAAGATGACAACCACTTTCAGTTCTTGATTTTGCTCAAGCATTTTCTCCCCTTCTTTTTAAGCATTTTTTGGGTTTGAAAAGAAGCAAAGTGAAAAGGAGTCGCAAAAACCCTAGCTCATGTATGTGCTACCTATGTGAATTCATTTCTTCATTCATTTTCTTCTATTTAAAAAACTAAAGAGCAACCATATTGCAGATAATCAGAAAAGCTAGGAATAGTGAAATGGATTCAACTGAGCCTTGTGCACTAAAGCAAACATTTGACATTCTCAGATTTTTGCCCATAGAAATTCAGGAATAAGGGCACTGGGGAGTTGTCTGTGAGGCTATAGCTTGCCCTGCTGAGCTCTAATTGTAAGACACAATAGACAAGGAATCCAGTTCTCTGCCCATCTGTACCAAATATGTGCAGGTCACCCTCGGGTGTCCGTTTTAAACCCACCTCACTAAGTAGGTGCACAGTTCTTTACAGACAATGGCCTCAGCTTGGCTGATGTACCCAAGTTTCAACTTAATCAGCGGTTCATTTGGACTGACCTGCTATTTCAGACCAGTTTAGCCCTAAATGAATTTACATCTCAAACAATGGAGACTAGAAAGAAAATACTTTTCCTGTACCAGGGCCTTTCATATGAAGTTAATTAGGAATTCAGCCCTTTATCTTGGGCAGAATGATTATTTCAAGAAGATCTGCAAGAAGTATTTCTGCATATGGGGTGACCTCAAAAGCTGTCTAAAGCAATGCAGTAACAAGATTAGAAGTGCAATATCTTTTGCTCATAAAGTAATTTCCATTCATGCAATGTCTATGCTGCTGCTCACAAGAATAAATATTACATCTAAGCCAGGAGGTTTAGAAAGCATAGTTAAATTCATAGGTAGGTTTAGGGTATTTTAAAAAAAACGTAGGCTTCTCAGCACACCTGAGACTAGTGCAATTCCAATCTAAGGTATTTTTTTGGTCACAAAATCGTGTATTAAAAATAGTGTCTGTCAGGGTCATATGGTTGTAACTTTATTTACTTTGAATTCAACAGCAAAAGAATGGCTTATAGCAGCTGTGTTTTTAATTTACTTAATTTCTGATTAAGTAAGTTAGGATCATCTTTGATTTCTGTTAAATAAACTACAGGCTCAAAGACATTTTTCTTGGGTATAAATATAGGTTTTGAAGTGAGCATTCTAAAATATTTTTCTGATACTACTAATACTGCTCAGCTTCCATTTCAGGTGTCCTTGGAGCACCTTTTCTGACAGAAGAATCAGCAAACCAGTTCATACGACTTAAACGACAGATACCATATTCTCAGAACTACTGGGACCCAAGCAGTAGCCAGAATGCATGGGGATACACTGTGGCTGAACAGGTATTTTCTTCCATTGTCTTGCAGGACCTATTGAAAAAAAGAAAGTATAGGTCTGGGATTAATACATAACAGTATCCCTTTGGGGCAAGGGAGGAAATCTGTCCAATTTATCAATGTAGACAAGGTTGCTCAGTAGTCACACATAGTATTTACTCAGCATCAAAGCTCAGAACATTCTTTTCTGTTTTGATCCACTTCAGGTTAGCGAATCATGGACAGCTTTGAGAGACACAGCACAATATTACATGGACTTGGGTTCTTTTGCCTTTGATCCTTCAATTTCCAGGTACGATGGGGTTTCTCAACAGAACATTTCATAGACTCAGAACACATGCACATACCTAAGTAAGTAAAATTAACCAATATAAGAGTACTTGCAATTGTGTCCTAGTGGTATAACTTCACACATTAACTAACAAACCTAATTATAAGAGATGTCTTGAAAAATTAAAGAAGATTTGTTTTCACTGTCCAAGTTTTATACTTATTTAAATGCAGTCATTTTATTGTAGCAAGTACTTTTTTAAGCATGCTTGGAAGAATTCATTAAAAGCTTAAAGAATATATCTTTTTAAAAGTCCACAGAAGCTAAACTGCAGCAATAGATCCTACATAGTTGATTTAAAAAAGCAGACAGAAAACAATTCCTGAGGAGAAAAATAAAAGATTAAAAATCCTGTCTATGTCTCAATAACAAAACTGTGTTCGGTGTAGACCGAAATCTCAGCAGAATGAAACAGAGAATGAGGCATACCAGTTGGTAAAAAACAGTATTTATAGATCAGAACACAAGTACATGAAATGAAGTATCTCAAATTGTCAGAGAAATTTGTTTAGCACTGTGCTAAAATTTACACATTTTGGGGACGTAATTTTGTTGAATTTAGGGAACAATTGCTAAATGATTCTGTTTGAGAAGAACAATGCAGAATACATACATTATTCCTGCAAAACACTTTTTATATGAATATACTGCAGTCCTTTGAAACAGACAGGAGTGGGTAGAACTACACTCATGGATCTTCAAGTTTCAGTGCTTAAAATAGTTACTAAGACATAGCAATCTGATCAGTCTGACTGTAGCCACCAATAGGAAAATAGGTAGATTTCTTCTCATAATACAGTTGGAATTGAATATGCTTTGAATTTTGTTGGCTTAAAAGTAGCTTTCTTTTTGAAAGGAAGTTTCACACACAAAGTTTCATTTTGAAATGTAGCTTTTGAAAAGCACTTTTAAAAATAAGAAATTAGTTTGATTTGGAGAGTCTCAGATTAAGCTTTTGTGGATGGTTCCACCTGAAAGTTGATGCCAGTTTCACTTACTCTGAGCAGAAGCAAAGCAGAAGAGAATAGGAAAACATAATGATTTCCCTGCATTCCTGCCAAGACTTCATCTAGTGCCCTTGGGTGACTGGAAGGAAGTACCAGGATATTCTGCCACAATTTCTAATACTGATATGGACAGCAGCTTTTTTGGCTAGCAGCAGTCACTTTGACCTTACGGCAAATCTGAAGTTACCTGAAGGCACTTTACTCAGTTTTCCGGAAAAAAAAAAAACAAACCACCCTGACTTTTCCATCAGAAAAATTATTCATCTAGAAAATGCCTAACCATGTCTAATTATTAGTTATCCAATACACGTCTGAAGGCTGTGATCCTGACAGCTGCCAGGCATACTGCAAGATGAGTTATGCCTCCAGAATGATAATTCTTATGATTGTCATATGACAGGATTAAAGCCAATTTACAGAAACATATTTATAGGCACTCCCACTGAAGTATGTTTATGATTTCAGAGTGAGGCTTGTTAACTCCCAGACTGAAATAAACTTCCCAACGTTAATATGACAGAAATTAACATTCTGAGTTTTAATGATGGCATACAGTAAGAAAGATATCAATCTGGAAGTTACAAAAAGCATTACGGATAATGTAAAACAATGATTTTCAACCTTGTTCCTCATGACTGGTGATAATACTGAGATGGCCAAGAAAAGCAAGCCATTATACACAGGAATCTGGCTCAGGGGCTGTACTTCCAGAGGAAACCATTTGCAAAAGCCTACAAGTCTGAAGACTGGAGCTGCTGACAGGATCTTTACGTTAATTTTGCAAAATTTTTCTAAAAGCTATTTATTCCATCTTTTCTAGTGACAACATCAGATCTTACATGGACATGCTGCAACAATCTGGGACTCACCTCCAACAACAGACAAGGCTGAGCTATTAAATCCTACATGTCTCATTTCTGGCCATTTTAGGATATGGCATGTTATGTATTTGCCATTAAGTATTTGATAAGATGACTTAAGATTTCATCCGACCGTTAAAACCAAAATTAACACACTAATTCTCTCAATACCACGTATTTTATATTCATAAGTAGAAGTGACATGTAAATCATGGTAAAGTGAATAAGAAGCTGAAGACAAGGGAACCATTAACTTTTAGCAAATTGGGTTTAAAAACCCCTGTGTTTTCAGGTAATTTTTTTTTTTACTAAATTGTTTCAAAAGGTACATTCCTGCTTCTGTGACTGAAAGCCACTTTTTAATTTCTCAGTATTTTACTTATCTACATTTTTGAGAGGCAATTAAGAAATGGAAATTTTGGGTGGGTAAAAGAAGTAGAACACATTTGCGTCAGGTTTGGCTAGCAAAAAGAGTATACTTCTATACTTCAAGCACATTTCTATCTTGTCATGTACAGGTTCAAATTAGTAAATATTGTAGTAAACATCCATATTATATGTATGTTTTGCTTTCTGTATTTAAACTACTATACTTGGTCTTGAATGCTGAAACCAACTGAAGCCAGAGCTACTACTGTGAGTTGCTGTTTCTTACTCCATGGAAGTAGGAGCTGGCGGAAACACTTATTCATGGCTCCTTTTCTAATAAAAGTGATGATAACAAAGCATTCTTTATGCCAAGTTCTTGAGACTGGAAGTTTTTCCCATTCCTATCTATTAATCTACCTTATTTCAGGACAACTCTGACACAGGGATTTGGCTTCCACATTTTTCTTTTGTGTGTTATTAATATACTGCCAGCATTTAAAAGCTTTCAACCCTGGCCAAAATTTCTGCATAGGCAAAGAGGATCTGTTGGGGAAAATGAAATGTATGGTAACCTTAAGAGCAGGGTAGGTGAAGGCAGGCAACTTTTGCTCACTTTATCCCCAAAGAGCAGGTTCTGTGTGTTGAGCATCTTTATGATAATGGACTGTATTAGAAGATAGTGATGGATCTTCTAAAAAAAAAAAAAAAAAAAAAAAGCATATTCTGGCATTTTGGCAATGTCTACTCTGTTTCTAGGTATAAAACTATCCTTAGGTCATTATTAATTTCCATGCACAGGACAATGGGCCTGAAATTGCCATTATTCATTAGCTGAAGCTGAAAATTCATTAAACACTTGAAAGAGATAAATGAGGTGCAAGTTCAGTATTTGCCATGTAGAATTTCACATTTTCTGTCATGCTACTTAATTATGAACAGTTAATTCAAAGATAAGGGGTAACAGGTGATGTATAGACCTCACTAGTTAAACCCAGTCATGACCTGTTCTTTCTGTCCTCCTTCCCATGCTGCTTTACCTTGTGTAAGTGAGTGCTCCAGATCCTCAACCTTCCGCTATTTTCCTCAGTAACAGTGTAGGCATGACAGTGCTACAGAAACCTTCAATTTATAGCAAAAAACAGAACTGTAAGGATAAGCACTGCCTTTTATTTTTAATGGATATAAGTAAAAATCAAAGGATCTGCCTCCTCCAGTTGTACGCTTAGCTGGTCCCAGAGATATTGCCACTCTGCAGGCAGTGATGCCCAAGCCACTTGTGCATGAATTCCTGAAGTGCCGCAGTTTTCACCCCTACTTGTCTAATAGATGTTGTTGCTGTCAAGGCAGGGGTTTGGGATCTGCTTGAGAATTAGCCGTGGTTTTCATGCCTGCATAGTCAGTTAAACCAAAATGAGAGTTAGTTCAGGACTTGATTTGCAAATAGGCAACAGGCATCCCTGGACTGGGGTCGACAAAGTCCACCAATGAGGTGGAAGGTATAACAAAGTGCATCTTACCTCATCTACTAGCAGCTGGTGAGGTAACTGCTCAACCTTTGCAATCCATTTAATGGTTGTCAGAGCCATAAAATTAGAATAACCCCTGCCTTAACTCTATCACCACGAGGACAGTCTTGCATAAGGCTGGCTTTGCAACCAAAACGTCAAAGCAAGGGGATGCAATTTGACAGTTCTGTTGTACTCAGACATGACTAATTCCTTTAAAGAAGTTGTTCTGAAAGCCAGAGCCTCAATCTGCAAAGCTATAGCTTCAAGGCAATGTCACTAATTCAGATAATTAGTCTTGCTGAATTAAAAGGGAAGAATTGTGTACGCATGAGTAGTGGCGGAGGCTGAGGTGCTTATTTCATGTTATCAAAATACATGCCGCTCATGACAATGAGCAAATGGCTTTCACAGGCATTTGAATGTTAAACTCCCTCCTCTGCATTTGTTAACAACAAGGAAAAATATTTACCTCTGAATTTTCTCCCCTTACTTAGCTTCACATACTGTTTCAGCACTTTAACACAAGTAACTTTGGACCCTTCTTTACTGCTTCTTTCCACACATTTTCATGTTGCCACGTACAGATTTTATCTCCTTGCTTTTTCTACACAGCACAGATACACATGCACTACCTTATCGATGACAAATCTAAAGAACAGTGCTAAACTAAGGAGAATTTCAAGTATAGCATTGCTGGTCATGAGAGTGGAAATAAAGGCCTCAGGACACAAGATCTTTGCTTCTAGTGCAATGAAGAGTGGTTCCTTTAAGTATTTTCTGAATACTGCAACTTTTTTTGAGGAAAAAAAAGATCCCAAACCACACAAGTGGTAAAGCTCCCTAAGGCCAGAGACAGCAGAAGTCCTGGGGAAGAGAGGAAATAGGTGGAAGAGGAGTCACAGACAGCTGAAGTCTGGTTTGCCTCTATATAGACATTAACTGGACAGCCAGCCAGTCCTGAGTTTCCAACTCTTTTCTGAGTGGCGTGAGCAGGATGACTTTCTAACATCAGCACAATAACAGAAATCAGGATACCCGAGTATCTTATGCATGACTACCAGCTCCAGCAGAAGCTCTTCCCCAGGCAAAGTGCTTACAGAGTCTCCTTCCCATGGGAGTTCTCCAGCGCCAGGTGAGATATGAACCATGCTGCAGCCCCTTCCTCCGTCAGACCACTTGCCTATTCCCTCAGTTTCTTGGATATCTAACTTTGCAAAGCTCAGAAGAACCAAATTACCCTTTTGATCCCTGCTTCTCTGTCAGGATGAACTGAAAAGAGCCCACAAGTTAAAAAAATTACCGTGGCTAGACATAGGAGATAAACATGCGCCTGCCCAGAAAACACAATTGTAGAAACCTTGCTTCATTAGAGAACCAGATGAAAGGTTCAAGTGTAGTCTGACATGACAGGAGAAGTAAGAAAACTCATCCTGACAATAATAACGTAAGGAAAATATTAATACTCCATGAGCTTTCTTTTAATTAGAAAATCAAGTAATTTCAAACAGAGCAAATAGGGGAAACTGTAGAACCAATGTAACCTATATATAATCCATGTTACAAACGCTGAATATGGGATAAGTACTAAGATACATTGTTTTCTATAAGCTCAGCAAAACAGGTGATCATATAGAGGTAATGAGAAAGAACCATTTATTTTATGCGTTGAAATGGTTTCTGCAAATGGAACAGTAGCACCTGGTTTTCAATGAAAGAGCTACACATTACTTCATCACTATGGTAATTCATATGATTGAACCTGGTCTCATACCATTTTAATGCATAAACCTTTTGAACTTGCATCACACTATTGTTACACACCTGCTTTGTGCTGGATCTACGGTTGTCTTAATTTAAACCAAAACAGTTGAGGCAAGATATTCATCTAATCTATACCTGCTGCTGTAATCCTCGATGCCAGCAAAAGTGATCTGTGTTCAAATCAATTTTATGTTAGCTGATTAAATATACAAATCACCCACCTGAGGCAGGTGCATTGCCATAACCACCCCACGTAGAGTGGAAAGTAAGTTATTAGTGGCTTGCCTCATCCATAGAAAACAATGAGATCAGTAGTTAAAACATAAAGATAGAAAATTATCCAAAATTGAAAAGTTTGGGCAGGGAAAGAAATAACTATTATTTGTATGTGATTATTATCTTAAGTAAGCAAACATCAATAATTACTGTTCTATCCCAAAGACTGTTGAAGAGAGAGATATTTCAAACAATATGACATCAAACCTGTGGAGCCTACTTTCCACTAGCTGGAAAAACAGTTAACAACTCTCTTTATGAGAGGTAAGAGGTACCTAGCTGGATGTCTGTAAAGGTGATCAACATGTGGTAATACAGCAAATGCCTGTTCCACTAGAGCCCAAACTGAAGTAATGTCCTACCACAGCACTAGGCAGGCTAAACACTGCAGCTGACTGTCTTAGAGAAGAAACAAATAGTCACTGAACCCTGTAATGTGAATTTAAACATCATCTCCCCAGGGAAGCAAGCTTTTCCTATGCCAGTGTCAAGTCCAGGCAGGGATAAGGGAGGAAGAAGAGAGAGACTAGTGCACTTGAGCCTTCTAGGATCAACCCATAAAAGCTTCTTTCTCTGAGAGGTGTTACAAGATAGTCAGCTTGGAGTGACATTTATTCAGCTAGTTACTCCCAGTCATACAGCCACTGCTAAGGTGATTTCATGCCAGTCAGTGCCTCCTCAGCAGGACTGAATAAGCATGTGAGATCCTGTCTGAATAATTCAACTATGTCCTGGTTGTGATTGAAAGGCGCTGTGCAGCAGGGAGATAGTTCAGGGAAGGCTTAAAAAACATCCTTACAATTGCTGTCAATATTATTATCATAAATCCAAGGCCTGACTGTGCAAGGTGCCATGAGAAAGGAGTTAGTCTGGCATCCTCAAAATGCAGGTAGAACTGTCTAAGGACAAGAAAACTACCACAGGAAGAAAGTGGCTAAAAAGGCAACCTTGGATCTTGGTGGCGGCTGCACAGCACTGCAAAATAACTGATGAGGTACTTATTTAGAAGAAGGAGTTAAAAAGACTCTTGTCCACAATTTCAAACATGCTTTGGATAAACCTTGCACAGAGAACTATAAAGTGCTGCTTCTTCTCAGCATCTGTTCTCAAGTATTTATGGCATTACTTTTGCTGTGGAATTCAGGCAGGAGGCTTAGTGCTGAGAGATCTATCATAAGCTTTCTGATTGAATGGGACCTATACCTCCCCAAGTTACACCACAGGCAGGATGCAGTCTGATTTTTGCTGCAGTACCTCAGAAGGCAGCTACCATTACACTACACCAAAGCTACATGCACTGACTTTTTGGGTTTAATTAAGAAGTGCTTGCAGAAATAAGCAGAGTTTGTTTATAAATGTTCACCATAGTGAACCTAAGGGAAAAAAGAACCCCATGCTTTAACTCATGTCATTTGGGGCAATTACCTTTTGCTAAGCATACAAACAATTCAATTAGAGTCACTATACTTTGTGGACTATAGAAATAATTTTCCTACAAGTAAGAAAATAATATCTCTTTTTGTTACCCTGGGTTACACTGTTCCCCGATTCTTTCTCATCTCTCTGCCCCGGGCTAAGGTCTATTTTCATTCTCTCTGTAATTGCCAAAGGATTAGATCTAGCCAAAGTACATCCATAGGTACTGTTTATAGTACTATAGATTACTCTCTGCTTTACAAAAATGTTCAGGCTGCCTTGATCTACCAGGTCAAGTGTATCATGAACATCATATGCAGCTGCAATTACAAAATAAGAAAATTTTTTAAAAGGTCTCTTTCCTTGAAATTGCAGACTCTGTCATTAAGACATGCTAGTCTGAAATGAGTAACGGATGCTGAAGGATTTTCAGAGATTTGCTTGTCTGCCAGCTCCCTCTTTCCCACAGTGAAAGCTTCAAAAGCTATGTTTTTATTGAAAGCAGTGACAACAGAGGACAGGGAATTATTAGAGGTGGGCAAAACCTTCCTTTCCAGGTCTAAATTAACACTTAAAATTGCATACATGGAAATAAAGGAGCAGCCAGCACACATGCTGAAAACATTAGGCACATCCTTCTAAAATTAGCTTCTTGAAGAAGATTTAATGAGTAAGCAAAGATTAACACAAAAACGCTGCATCATCTGTGCCATAGCCAGATGATTAGAAGAAATGAATCCCGGGAGAACCAGAAATAGGTAACTGCCTTTCTCTCAGAAGCTTGCTGGATAGACTAGGCCAGCCAAGTTTTCTCTGCAGATGGACTAATCTGCCCTGAAATCTGCTAGCTTGAAACTGCTGCTACTATTAGTCTGGAAAGGGAAATTCGAGAGAAATGCTTTGAAATTTTCAATTTTGGATCTGAGCAAAGACTGAAAGTAGCTTATCTATGCCAATAAGTTGGCTGGCAAAAGACTGGATCTGTCCTTTGCATTTGACCCTGATACAAGTGATAGGTCTCCCTTTACTAGTCTTGCAGCACCAGGACTCAATTGACTTCAAGAGCTGATTTTACCATCCTCTAAAATGGGACGTCCTGAAGCCTGTGTGTTTATACAGAAAATGACTCACAGCACTGAAAAAAATATAGGCATGAATTCATTATCTTTCTTGCGTATAAAATGTGTAACAGCACTAGCACTCATTGTGTCCAATGAAAATAATGGATTATAAGTGTTTCTGTCTCATTATCTTGTGACAGGATTGCTATTAACTTGACTACACAATAGTTTTATAGAAAGATTCCTTTAGGATAAGCTATATATATGCCTGATTAATTTTCCTTTATTTTCTACTGCTTAGATTGCATAGCAAGTAAGTGTTTTGGATGGAAGAGGCCACTTGGTGATTGCTAACCTGTCGGCTGTATAGATCTCCAAACTCGCATTAACCCAAGTGAATATATACACCATAGAATTTTTTTAAACCCAGAAAAGTTGACTGTTAAGATGGTATAACAGTCCACAGTGAGAGCAAGGTTTTCCAGAAAAAAGGTTAGAATGTGTCATTGAATTACAAGGTGGTAATGAAATCTGAGGTTTTTTTCAGCATGTATGGACATCCTGATAATCTGATACTCCAGTGCCATACCATGCCTTCAGAAATAATTAGCAATAGCTGTTGCATAGGCACTTCATTAGTAGACACATTGGAGAGTGATGAATCCATGCAAAGATTGCACAGGTAGAATAGAAAGATCATTACAATAGACAGAGATGTTGACAGGCTAGCAGTGTATTCTTAGTGTATGAAGTTCAGTTATTCAGTTTTATCTTTCCTGGGCTCAGTGTCAGTGAAGAAGGTTTGAATAATGTCAAGGAAATGAGTCATTGTCTTTGTGTGTTTTCTTAATTTTACAGCTTTTATAATTTTTTTTTTAATATTACAACTTTTAGGAACTACAGAATCATATTTTATTGTGGACTGTCTAGCTGCAATTTTTCCTGTCCTTGCCTATTTGTTTCTAAGTGGAACAAGCACAGATTCTACTGGGTATTTACTTCATAGACCAGCAGGAAAACAATTAAAATTCTCAGCCCATAAATATTCATGCACGGACACTCATGCCACTTGAACTCCAGCTGAAAGTTGAGAAGGAAGACAGGCTACTTGAGTTTTTACTTACGTATACATAAATACCCATCTGAATTACTTGAATTCCCTTCCGTATTCTAGCAGAGACACTTTTTAGCAGAAGCCTACAGCCTTGTGACCACACTTGGCTCACTCACACAGGAACTACTTTCTTTGAGTACTTTCAAAGGAGAACAAGTTAGTCAAAAGGCTGTGAAATTAACCTACATTTGAAAAGTGACTTATTGAAAGAGCCTTGTAAAAAGGCCAACCACCACCAGCAGTTCTCTAGTCTACAACTGCTTCTGGACAGAGTTTTGTTTTGTCCTATGAAGCTCCAGCTTGTTTGAATTAAATGCAAACCTGACTTTTTCTTTCTCTGCATAGTATTATTATATCTGTGAGAAAGACCCTTCCCAGAAGAGCCTCAAGTTTTAAAGAAATCCACAGGAATACTCAAGAGTTTCTTCTTGTAAGACAATGTCAGTTGACATTGAAAGTCATTCTTCTACATGTCATCTGATAAAATCTGAGTCTCAATCCTAACACCTTCTGTAAAGGCCAAGGTCAAACCTCAAAAGTAAGCATCAGTCAATAGTCAGCCTAAATCAGTGGTTTACCATCACACCCAGTCTCAAGAGCTATCAAAGGGCTGCATATCTTTTTCTGATTTAGAGGTTTGTACAAGTGTTGTGGTCAATTTTTGACTTGTTATCCAGTAGAAAATTCAGCAGATAGAGACATTTCTCCTTGAAAGGTTAATGCAGATACATCTGTGAAGACAGCAAAGAAAAACAGAGGTGTAACTCCTTGGTGACTGTGGGTGGTTAACCTTGGCTTAATGCCAGGAGCCCACCAAGCCACTCTATCACCCCTCCTTTTCCTTTCCCTCCTCAATAGAGCAAAAGGGGCAAGAAAATAAGATGGGAAAACAAAACCCTTGTGGGTAAAACAAGCGCAGTTTACTGATCACAAAGCAAGCAAAGCAAATCTGCACATGGAAGCAAAGGAAAGCAAAGATTTATTCTCTGCTTCCCATCAGCAGGTAATGTCTGGCCCCTTCCTGGGAAGCAGGGCTCCAAAATGCTTAGTGGTTGCTCTGGAGGACAAAGGAATTCATCCTTCCTCTCCGCCTCTCCCCTCCCACCCTCCCCCCCCACCTC
>JAVSBS010022772.1:27242-51169 GCA_033124195.1 Coracias cyanogaster | reverse complement strand
ACCCAAAACCAGCCCACAAATTAGGGAGTAAGTTAGATAAGGGTTTGAGATTTTCAACCTGCCTTAGCTGTACTTTAGAAGACAGTGCCCAACTGGGTGACAGCCTTTGAGAAACCTAGCAAACACTACTACTGCTCTCCATGGTCTGTAGCTGCTCCTCTAGGTGTCCCTCTGTTTTCTGTCTTTGGCAGCTTTCTCCAGTGAGGATTCAGCCACAGTAAGAACTTGCTCAATTTTAAAAGCTTTGTAATTTTATCATTCCTCCATTCTCTTGACTGTTCCTGAAACCGACTATCATGAAAATGACCTTATAAATGACTCTTTTCTACCGCCCAGTCACATGTTCTGCTACCGAAGTCATGGGCATTTCAATTCACATGGTCCTCTTGCTTCTTTATAAACACTCCCACAAAGCCTTGTCAAATCACGCTCTTCATATATTATTCTCCTACATCAGATGAAAAACTCCCTTCAATATTTCAGTTAGTAGTAATCTGGAAAGGGTCTTACAGAACGAAGCCCCAGGTATTTTTCAGCAGCTAAACAGAATGAAACCAAACCATTCAGATAAACACTAGTGCTTGCACTTGGATGGATCCAAATACTGCACTGATCACTCACCACAGACCACAAAAGTGAAACATTTACCACTGTATCACAAGCAGTATCTCCCACAAATAGCATTCACACCTGATACAGTGTGAAAGTATTCCATTTACAGCTTTGCAGGTGCTTACTATTAAATTTTACACAATTTAGCATATTCTGGAGTGAATTTCATCTTCTCTCATCTCTTGAGATCTACGATGTGGACAACTACACCTGATTCAGTTCTCTTAGATTCCCTTTATAATGAATGGGAAGAAACAGGCACCTCTGGCACACAGTTAATTTAAAATACATTGTGGTGAACTTCACAATAAAATGAATTGTGCTGTTGCTGTCACTAAATATTCTGACTAGATTTATTACCTTGGCCTAGACTCACTATAAAGGGAGTCTAGCATGAATAATTCCAAGGCAGATAATACTTACTTTTATGAATAAAATTAATCTTAAATAAAATTATATTCTAATTATTCAATTTACCCGTATAATCATTGATAATTAAAAAGAAGCTTGCTTTTTGTTGTTCAAAAGTGAATAATCTAGACAATGACATTCTAATACATTATTCATATTAAATATTATAATATATTGTAATGTTTTAAGTTATTAAAACACGACAGAATTCTTTTGTTGTATGGGAGAAAGGGAAAATACTTAGGTGGATATTTTTAATGCTAAAATCTGAAATAAAAACTTAAAAAAACCTTTAGGAAAGAAGCATATGCAACTATTATGCCTTCAGAATTTTCTTCCCAAATGATCTCTAAAACTACCTGGAAAACACCAAACAAATTAAATAATTCAAGGAGTTACCCTGAAGAATGAAAAAAAGAGAAAAAACCCAAAAGACTCTTTCAGGATTTCTGAACAACCTACTGAAAACATCCATACATTGAATAAAAATTTCCTTTCACTGAGAATCTGTTGCGTTGGTTAATAACTGTGTTTTTCCCATTTGCCCTTCTTGGACAAAGAGCTGCTATTTAACCTTCTTATTATCTGTCCTTTGCTCACATTTATATTGGAAGTACAGCTAGGAGTGTAATTTAAGAGGGAACACCAGTCTTACTGGCAAAGCATTGAATAGATTTTCATAAATCTGATAAAGAAAACATATTTTATAGCACCTTTCTGAAGACTTCAGCATGAATTATTTAGGTCAATATGGATCCCAAAGTTTAAACATTTACAGAACTTCTACCTCAGTCAAAACAGTAGAGAGTGAAGTAGCCTGAAGTAGTCTCTTTTTTATTTGTATTTCCAGAAAAAAAAAAAGTGAAATTCAGAGCAGCTTCAACTTTACCAGAAAGTAGTAAGCTATGGCACCTCTCTAATGCCTGAAGGTTCACAAAATTAACAGGGTTTTCTCTAATACTTCTCTTTGACACATATTTTTTCAGGACAAAAATTCCCTAATATCTTCTCAGTTTGAGAGGAGCCATCTTCTGAAAAAAACCTGCATACATCTCCCACCAATACACTCCAAACTAATATTTGTTACTGCAAGGGGAATAAAACCCAACAAAACTTGACATGGAAAAAGACAGTCCTGAATGTGTTGTGACCAATGCAATGTCCCCTCTCACATCAACAAATCTGCTGTCAAATTCATCCTGTAGAACATATCGGTAATCTCAACACACTTTCTTTGACTGTATTACAACTGCTTAGACCAGTCATTACTGAAACCTCTTAACCAGACATAAAAATAAGATAATAAGATAGACAAGACTGTAGCCTACATCGACCTGAAATTCCAAGAGCTGCACATTTATTTAACATAAGAGAATATTTTAGCATAGAGGTAACCACCTACTTTGATCTTCTGTCATTCTACTGCAGTGAAAAATACTTCCCATATTATAGCAATGAAACAATAAATAATTCCTATAGCCAGATACCAGGCACATATATTAACGTTTCTCTCTGGCTAGCTTAGCTATGTCTTCAATGCCAGAGCTCCTTTACTACTATTACTGATTGGCAGACATCAAGAATCTTAAAAAATGTTGGTTGGGTTTTTTTTTCAGTTTCAGCATTCACCTCAATTTCCAGAATATTCTGTAACTGGAAATCTTTGTTTTGCCTGTTCCAGAAAAAAAACATCCAGTTTCAAAAACCCATCCTTCCTCCACACAGCCCCATGTTTCTATCACCGCCTCCTCCTCCCCCCTCTTCAGCTTAGGATCAGCACCAACCCCTACAAACAATCCACTTTTGGCGTGAATAGTCAGTCACAAAGTGCTCAGATGTAACAGCATGAAGCGCACAATGAGGAAATCTGTCATTGATGCAAAAAGCTTCCCAGCAGAGCTACAACAACACTGAAAGTCAGGCCACAACATATATTGTGAAATGACAGTTTATTTAAGATTTTTTTTTCCTTTCAACCACAAGTAGTGTCCTTGTGATTTCTACCCACTCAGTCTCAAACACCTTCTGGAAAATCCTATTTTCTTCTTGTATTTCAGGAGGGGCTCACCAACAGGCAGACCCTAGTGAGAAACTTTCCACACTGATAACAACTCCTTTGAACCAAGCAGTCAGATGGTCTCAAATGTAGGCATCTGAGGCAAAAAAAACCTGAGGGCATCAGAGGGGCTTGATCATCTGCAGACTGCATCTTCTAAAGAAAACTAATTTCCTGTGTGCTCTTTCTAATATTTTTTACACTCACTTAGTGAATGAAATTTAAACTATTCTCTTGAATAGGAATCTGCTGTCAAGACCTTCATTCACAGGGAATCATGGTAAATGTTTACAGTGGAGTAAGACCAATGTGTATGTTGTACAAAGCTCTCAAAATCCATCTCTGAGTGTTACGAATCTTTTATTATTTTTTGATGTCTCCGAGTGCTATTTAACTTTTTCCTCTTACTTCCAGAAGCTTTATCTATCACCCATCAGAGACTACCTATTTATTAGCAATAAACACAGTCTGTATTACACAGCGACATCAATAGTTTGGTAACACAGAGATGACATTTCTGAACTAGAGCTGTTAACAACCAAGGCAAAATTCTGTGAACATCAGCGCTGAATCTAAGCACCACCAGCTGATGTCTAGAGACTGTAGCAGAAAAACCCTGAGCAAATCACACTCAAGTTGTTCCTGCAGTATTTACAAGATAGTCCAATAAAGAAAAATTGAAATGTTTAGTTCTCTGCTTCCTAAATGGAAGGTAACCTTCTCATATTTTATGAAGAGATTTCAAGGCATATATTTTCTCTTTGTACCTGTCTATTTTTAGTAAAAGGCTTGAGACTGTTAAGGGTTGGCAAAGACAGTAGTCCATGGGAGGCAAGGCTGCTGCAGCTCCACGTCCCAAGGTCCACCCAGCAGAGAGGCTGTGCTGCATTCCCAATAGACACGGAAACAAACATACAAAGGCAACACCTGGTGGGCCACACAGATGTACATGGACAGAAACACTAGTGGGAAAATATGCATATAAACAATATTTTGTGTCTGTGCTTTCACCATGCCTTTGGACAGTCACCACCAGCCATACAGCTGGTAGCAGGGCGTTTGTCCCTCAGTAGCTGGTAGCAGTAGTACCAGACAGGTAATTTCTAAACTTCCCAGGATATCTCTCTCAATGTATTCTGTTACACAAAAGGTGTACTAACAACTGCATCACACTACTGTGAAAAAGTTTCACACAGTGAATCATAAAACATGTCAGTTTATATCCACCTATAATAATAAAATCATTAGCCTATAAAGAGAGATTGTTACGGTATACATATAAGTAACATCTAGAGTTTGAACTGGAAGTTGGCATAGCTACAGATTCCCAAATAATTAAAATGTTTAATGAAGAGATAAATATAAAATATTATAGTATTATGGATATCTCATAATTGTAAATTTCTTTCAAAATACAAACAAATTAAAATTAATTTATTTTTAGCTACCATACTTCATCAGTAAATCAAAGCATTCATTTTAATATGTGTATTAATCTCTGCCATATCCAGGACTTTCTGTACGAAAAGGAAGAGGCTTAACTGGAAATCACTTGTGCTCTTTCTACTATCAACTTTGCAAACCGCCACACTGTAAGTTTGATATTTATTGACTCTTAATACTGTATTTAGATAAAAAGGCTACATTTTTGTGCAGCATGTGTTAGAGAGGGGTTCTGAACAAAGCCCTTAGAAAGACAGCAGAAAAGTAAATAGTAAAAAAAAATCTCAACAAATTACTCCTAGCAACAGTGACAATTCCAACAATCCTGGTTTTCAGAAGTAGACTCCAGCAAATAATAGCACCTTCACTATGTTTTACTGGCAAAAAATGTATTGCAAACCCTCGGCTCAAACTAGAAAAAATAATAAATCTTTTGATCATTTGTTTGCAACGTGCACAAACTAAAACTGCATTGTTCTGAGACTTAGATGCTAAGGTCCCATGCAGCTAGTAGTAAAATGTCATTTCTAAACTGCATTTTTTAACACAAAGCAATTATTCAAGGTCTCCTCATAATGGTGCAATATGAATTACTTAATGGACTGCTCAGAAGTCAGTAATTATGACCCAATTTTTTTCCATATATGCAAACAATTTCATGTGTCCGTGTTGGTTCAATGAGGCTATATTTTCTTGACAGAAATAACCTGAAAATCCCAGGGAAAAATGGCACACAGAAAACGTAAATAAAAACTTGATGCTATTTTAAGTTAAGTTGAGTTAAATTTTTCCTATAATTCAAGAATCAGGAGTGAGGGAAAGTTTAGGGATGTTAAGAAACAACAATCAAAAAGATTCATTGCTGAAATGAAAACATTAATTAAAAACAGAAGTATAGAATATATGGAGGAGAAAATAAAAATATTTAGCAAAAATCAAGATAAATGAGAAGTTAGAAAGTACAAAAAACTGTTAGGTGAATCTAACATATTGAGGAAAACTTTATGGTGGCAGGTCTGATAGCCAGTACAGTTACGGCATATGAGGGACAAAACATACCTTACAAATACCACAGGCCCATCAATAGATATAAACACAGAGATGAAAAGCATATTAACAATAATACAGTTCAGTATATATTTCCGTTCTGTATAATATAAGGAAGAGGATATTTATGAAATTATCTCTAATGTATAACCTACTGAGGAGGATGTTTAGCAATGTCTACTTTGTACTAGCTTCATTAAACACTAGATCAGAACAGCTTGTACCTGCAATGTCTGGACATGGACAAGATGTTAATCTTTAATTGATCTTAGGGCGTTGACAAAAATACAGATGAGTGGAAGTAGCTAACATTAGGGACTGTCACACATGTTGACTGCAGCAGTAATGAACATATCATCAAGATATTAATGTTCACTGTTATTACAAAAAATGAAAAATAAAAGCTGACTGAATAACACAAGAATAAACATTTATTGTGCCATCTGGAAGCAGATACAATCAGTATGGCATCCATTAGGTACAGCTTTACAAACAGATTATTTTAGAACAGGAAAACATATCAAGAACGGTGGAACAGTCACCACTTCCAAAGAATCGTGGTATAGGAGTCTTCAGGAAGCAAGCTAAAACTGTCCAACACTAATGTTACAAGGAAGGAACAAAGATACTAAAAATAAAATTAAAAACTCTTATACCAGCCTGTGATTACAGACTAATTTGCATGTTTTCTATTACTACTGGAACATGTTATGAATTCTGTCTGCAACACATACACGGATATGCACAGGTATGTATATGTATACATATATATGCACACACATAAGGCATTTATAATTGAGCTGACACTCTTGCATTTCTTAGGTCAGTTGTTTATGCCCAAGCAAAACTACAGCTCATACTTACCCCAGTATACGGTTCATTCCATGCCTAGCAGCATAGTGGAGTGGAGTATTGTGCTGGTACGTTTCTCCATAAGAAGTATTTGGGTCAAGAGTTTCTTTTAGCTGAGGGTTGCTCTCGTAGATTTGGCAGGCCAAGTTTTCATCTCCATTTATAAGAGCTTTGCGGAATTTGGTGGTTGTATTTCCCATGTTGCTCTCCTAGCTATGAATGGCACTTTCTCCTTTCCCCTTCATCCACTTGTATGGTTCTGTAACATGCTTCACAGCCTAAAAAGACAAACAATATTTCAGTTATTCTGTAAAAAACCCCACTCTTTCCTAGATGAATTCACCCAAAGCTAGAGCACTGTAAGCAGGCATGTGAAGAAGTACATAGGGCCTGGAAACTCTACTCATGAATTGCTGAAGTCCTTCTAGGTAAATACACACAAACTCCCAATTCTTCACACATTATTTCCCTGATAAATTGTGCCATCAACCTGCACAAATATCTTCACTACTACTTTGAATATATGGAAAATAAAAAAGATGGTTAATATCCACCTGCATTAGAAGACAGGTATGAATACTGAATTTCCATAAATGAGAAGAGAATTAGGAATTAGAAGTGATTTCAAAACACAGCAGAATCAAAGCAAAATTCTTAAACAAGCAGCTAAAATTCTTCAAAAGCATGCAAGAAATCAGATATCAATTTAACATTTACTTAAAGAATATCAAGTAAAAATGTGCTTGAAGCACCCGTGATTCTGTAGGTGGGTGCAAACAGCACCTTTCTGTGCCAGAAGGATGAATGCCCATGAACACAGGAATCACCATGGCTCCAACTGGACAGTTCTGCTAAGCCCATTTTTAAAACAACTTTTAGACAATGAAAGGGTCCCCACAAGGCCAGGCATTATACTGGCACAAACCAACTGCACCTTACAACTACTTCAAAGTACTTTCCAGCTTCTATGCTCCCCAGACTCTCACCTTCATCTGATGGAGGGGACCATCAAATTGAGTTGCATAAAGGCAGGACAGACAGAGCATTTCTGCTCATGAAATGGGACAAGAGACGCTTATCAGGTCGTGCAGTCGAAAAGCACACACATTGGTTTATGTCAGAGGGACAGACAGGGGACTCAGCACCAGGCTGCAGCTGGTAGCACAGTGAACCTTCTGGGAGGTCTCTTTTGTGCATGTCATCCCATCCAGACTGCTCCATGCCAGACCGTTCACCCCACAAAGCACGCACTGGGATCCAAATATGCCAGGCATAGCAGGTTAGGAAACTGAGATTTATGTTGGGTACATATAACCAGGCAGGGCTGGAGCTGCTTCATGCCCAGTACATTATATTCAACTTGTTGGGTGTATCTCAAAACTTCTATTTCTACGTTGGCTTTCCAGAAGTTACTGGTGCCCAGTCAGTTTTATAGACAGAAGAAATAGAGGAGTCCAAGGGGTCTAGAGCTGCAGAAAATCCAAGAGAATCAGGATGTGGATGCAATTCATGTGAAAGGGATTTGGGGAAACCTGGGGAAGAACTGCAATGAGATATTTTTGATTCCCCAGAGTAGTCCTCTCACAAGCTGTTTTCGGCTACTGTTGTGAACTTATGCCACGCTGCATCCCAGTCTTACTATAGCTTTGCTCAGATCCCATGTCTGCACGAGAACCTACCAAGGGGAGTCTCACACTATCTCCTCTGCAGTTCCTCTGAGAGGTCACTTTGTGAATGGGAGGGAAAAGACCACTTTAATCCTGATCTCACCAGTGCTGTCAGGGCCGCTCAAGAAGGAGCCTCCATTTTCATTCCCTTTTCTTAAAAAACGTTGGTGAGGCAACCCTTATTTGGAGTAGTTGTGTCCTACCTCTAGTGCAAGGTAACAATGACACTGCCAAATCAGCTGACTCTACGTGCTAAACATGTTGCCAGTGTTCTCCTCTGTGACTGGTCACCTAACAACCAGCTGCGTTAAGCAGCTGAAAGTTTCTCATAATAAAGTACGCATGCATCTAAAAGTAAATGCATACCCTTCACATGTTTAGTTATATACACAGATTCTTTAATCACACTAATGATTTTCTGTCTTTCCATCATCTCTGCATTTTAAACACAGATATATTTATATTCTTCAAGAAAGCCACTGCATGTTCACATATGCCCTAGCTCCACATGCTATAGATGTGTTTTCAGATGCAGAAACAGCTGCATTACTCTAAATATCAGATCATTTCAAGCTTTAATGAAAGACTGTACAAAACCAAGAAAAGCTACACTCTTTTCAATCAATCAATCAGCAGTTCATATTACCATCAACAGCTACAACCTCAAAAATGACTTGAAAGAATGATTTTTGGTAAAGTTTGTTAATGAGAGTAGTTTATGGTATTATATTATTTGTCGATCCCTATGCACCACAAATAGTTCTTGAGACTACAAACTAAATTAGACAAGAACAAGCACCTGAAAGATACCACGTTCCTAGAATCTTCATGAAAATCAATAATGAAGATCCCATTAGTGTCCATAACAAGAAGAAAAGCACAAAACCTTCTTCCATCATTTGAAATCAGAAGGTAACAGTACCAATTGCCATGCACTTATTTCTGGAAATCAGCACGTGGATACCTTGCGTCAGCTGCCTCTTGCCTCAAACTGGAACATTAACAAGCCTGGGTAGGGATGAGAGAGGGTGTTGAGAGTATAGGAGATAAGATAGTGTCCTCAGGCAGTCTGAGGGGAAGCTGGGGCAGGATGGTACTGTTGAGATATTGAAGAGAAGATCTGAATGGATTTAGGCAGACGACTGAAATGCACGGGAGAACTGAGGGTCTGTGTAGCGTGGCTCTACAGAAGTAACAAAGCTCAAGCTATTGCAGGGCAGAAAAGGCAACAATGGATTATTTCATTAATTCTATCGCACACCGAACAAACTTGAGTTATTTTTGATGGAGTACGGATATATTATATGGTAGCACAGTCTTCAACAACTAATAATATAAAAGATGTAGGCACATTGCTTAAACATTACGCACATTAGGTACATTATCATAACATCTGGGAACTTTAGGAATATGCAGCATGTACTCCGGAAGTCACTGAACAAAACACTGACCCCTGCTTCCACAAGAAAACCTTATAGCTTCTGTGCACAATAAAGGGATATATATATGAATGATACAGGCATGACATAGAATGGAGAATGAAATAAGAAGAGTAAAGTACTTGTCTACATAACAGGACTACTCTCCAAATGAAAATATTATCAGTCAAAGGAAAGGGAGAATTTGAAGAATGCTTATGAAACAGAGCAAAGATGTGGCTTTGAACAGACACAAGTGAAACTCCCCACAAAAAAAAGAATCAGCATAGAGGTATTGAAAATTTAGCACATGGCTAATGTAACTATAATCATCACATTATCAAAGTAAAATGAAAGATGACAGAATGGGGATAGTCCATGAAAGCCCTTCAGGTGAAGGCAAACAGCTTATATTTGATGTGATAGCAAGAAACTAACCTCTGGAAGAATGCAAGGAGAGAAGTGACAGTGTCAAAACTAACCCAGAAAGCAATTCTCTGCTTAAAATACATGATATGATAAACTGTCCTAATGCCTTTTGCCTTTGTACAGTATCCACAGGGTCTTTTATCTTTAACACAGGCATTAGCCTTTTATGTTTTGGAAATCTGGTGGGCCAAGCTGTTATTTTCTTTTCCGAATTAGCCATTAAATGTGCCAGAAGAAAGACAGGAGAGGCTGCCTCTGTGCCCTGGCTGTAACAGTTGGCTCCCAGCATTTTTTGAAATCCTGAAGAAACCAAGATGTGACAGCTGCTCCCTTTCTCAAGCTGCTGTGGCTCATGAGTGCCCTGCTGTAAATCATTCAAGATCTGCCCATTTGAAGTCTTCAGTTCATTTTTCAGTTAACAGACCAACCACAACTGCCACCAAAGAAGCCTCTACCTCAGCAGAAGGACAAAATGGACAAAAAATGAGCTGATGCAACAAATGTCTGCATCTGAAAATGGGTGAAAGGGGCCCAGTCTGTCTTCCTTTTGTGGTGTTTTTTTGCATTAAGAGCATCCAACATGTCACGTGTTCTCAGAGGACAGTAAGCTAACAGGGCCAAAGCTGGAACCAGGCAGTGATTCAGAGAAAGGGAACTTGGTCCATTCTTTCAACCACTCATTTCATGTTTTTGAAGGTGAAGGGCATGTAATACATTTATTTCCTCCTGAAAGTTGGGAAACGTGGCAGGGAAGGGGCTTGGAAGGTCCAGCCAGTCCACAACCTCAGGGACCTGGAGAGCTTTGGTGGGCTGAACACAGAGGTTGCTGAAGCAGTTTCCGCAGCTCCCAGGCTCACACAGGTAGTGTGCAGTGCCAATGTCACTGGTCTTGCTTTGCTGTTTGGAGAAATCCAGCACTGAAAATCTTTAGGCCATTTTTTCATGTGCTGTATTACAAAAACATCATGATGGAACAAAAACAACATGAAAATTAAAATTTTCCATTGTTTTATGTTAATAACTGATACAAATCGATTTTCACAGGTCAAAGACAAGACACTTGTTTGGTAGGCAGATCCATTCACAACATTTTCAAGTTCTGTGACAACAGAAAGTCTATATCATAGCCCTTAACATAACCTTATAATATTTGTCATAACCACAAATACCATAACCTTTTACCCAAAGAATTCAGGAAAAACTAAATGCAATGTTTGCTAATTATATCTCGTATTATTTCAGAATTTCAAACATCAACCATCTCATTCAAAATTAGAAAATTTATTTACCAATCTACTATTGCCTAATATAAGTTCCAGCTTAAACAAAAACCCCAAATACTGGTTGCACAACCCACCTTAATGTCTAAGGAAAGATTCTCATTAACTCAGTCACGGGCATCATGCCTCTGCTTCAGTAACGGACAATAAAAATTCTATGGACTTATTAGCAACACTGCTAATAGCAACACTTCGATTGCATAGCTCCATAAATACTTAACAAAGAGACAGCCGCTCTCAGAGGAGCTTGAGGACTGAGCACAAGACGAAAAAAGGGTGGATACAGAAAGACATGGGTAAAGCAAGGTAAAAATGAGATTTTGAGAGCAGTTGCACCAGCTGCACAATTACTATTGATTTTTCCATGCACATCATCATAGAAGTAAGTTCAAAAAAGGACAATTGTAATGCCTTAATAGAATTTTAGGAGTTCTTCCTTTGAAATACTGCCACGGTGCTTCCTAGAAACTTACAATGAATGATAAAATACTGTACAAGTGGGAATAGGTAAGTATTTTTAAAACATCCTGCTTCTAACACTCATTTAGGAAGCACTTAATGAACACACAAGTCTTGGATGAGATTATGAACCTCTCTCAATTTACAGTTGAACTGCTTTAATACCAAAGCAGAATTCCTCACTGAAAGTAGCACTAGCCCCTGACCATAAAGCAGCTGCTCTGTAGCTTGAGGGATAAAGAAAAGGAAGGGAGACATACCGTACTACACTGTACTGCTTAGGAAATCTAGAAAAATTGGTAAAAAATTTAGCATGTTTAACTATAAGAAGAAAATGTTATGTATTTCTTGCACCAGAAAATCTATTATCTGTATAATGAGCAAAGATCAGCAATGGATCTAATCATCATTTGCATCCATTATTTTACAGTGTAACACCGTGTAATTCCCCAGCTTAACCCTAAAAAGTTGGAATAAAATTTTCAGCTTAAAAAAGTGTACTTCTTATTTGACAAAAGTAGTCTTAAATGTAAACTATTAGAACATTATTGTGGAACAGCTAAGTGAGCCAAGCTCAAAGAAATAAAACTTTACGAAGCTCCTCATAATTAAATCTTAATATTATTAAAACAAAATACGAATATGACTATAATTAGTGTACATTACATGGTTTCTTCCCCCTTGGAAAGACAAGTGATAATGATTTGCTTACGCAAAAAGCATACAGAAAAAACTACTTGTTTTTCAAAAGCATCTGGCTTTTGCTGAAAGTGTAAAATACTGTATTGCATTCAAAAATCACCTTCTGTTTCAAACACAATTAGCTCAAAAGGTAACTATTTTATTTGCTTTGGATAATGCAGTTAAATAGCTCATTTTTAAAAGCTGAGTTTCTAAAATACATGCTGCAGAGTCTGTCCTGCATTATAAATCATAATTTATTGCAGAAGGGAATCATGAACAGCTTTGTGGTTTAGGAGAAAATCTAGTAACCTGGTGTACCTTGGAGGAGCGTCACATTGTTAGGTCAATAATTTTAATCCACAATACTGGGACAGACTAACACAAATAAAGCAAGTCAAATATTAAG
Organism: Coracias cyanogaster; assembly: GCA_033124195.1. Lineage (NCBI taxonomy): Eukaryota > Metazoa > Chordata > Aves > Coraciiformes > Coraciidae > Coracias > Coracias cyanogaster. The sequence continues at coordinate 38,405 of JAVSBS010022772.1, read as the reverse complement.
TTCAAGGACTCTCAAGATACAAAGCCCTCTCCCAAACACAGCAGAAAAAGCCCTGGTTAGTTAGTGCTCCTCTTCCTCTCTTGCTCCCTTCCCTCACCCCAAAGCAAAGAACACCAAAGTGCCACAAAATTGCTCACTTTACCACTTTCTTGGTAAAATTAAACATTCAAATGTGAATACCTATTTTATGTATGGCTGGCAGAGATGTCTGTAATTAAGATGTAGCAAAAAAAGCTGGGCTAAAGCTAATTTTTACCATGTTTACAGTAAAGATTTACATTTGTCAAATTCTAATTAATGGGCAGAAATTGCTCTTTCTGGATACCTGCATCTGAAGGAACATTTATCCAGAGTTACAGATGTGCTGGCAAAGCTTGAGAATTTGATACAGAAAAGTGGTGGAGGGGCTTGTTTGGTTTTCGTGTTTGCTTGGGTTGTTGGGGTTTTTTTTCTTTTTTTTCTCCACATTGAAATATTCTAAGGATTCTGCCAAAAGTTCTGAAGTAATCAATAGGAAATGAAGAAAGCACCTCCATCACTTTAAAACTCTGTGCTTGACATTATCACATTCAGTGTTATATTTTACACATTAAAGTACAGACCAAAAACACCCCATTGATATGCCAACATCTCACCTTTTCTAGAATGATCAACAATACTCTGTGTTTGAAATACCAAAGTAAAAAGTGGCAATAATGTTGAGAGCTGATGTGAATAGAACATAGAATAGGGTAGCAAGCAAATTACTTCCTCATTTATATGTTTGTGGAATAGAGTCTAGTAATTTAAGTTACAATCGTTTTATGCTGGCATAGGTACCCACAAACTGAAGGCTTGAAGTTATTGCTCAACTCAGTAATTTGAGACTTTGGCTTTCTGATGCAGGCCCAAAGACTTTCACCCAGGTTGAGTATTTTCTTTCAGACACACATCTTTCACAACTCATTTGTGGAGAGAAAGAGGATTTGAAGCACGGATTTCGTTTTCTTTGCATCAATACACTTACAGGGGCAGCTGCAGCAGACACTAGAAGGACCACTTTAAGGAAAAAATTCTGCACAGGTGTAGCTAAAGTAATTGCTACATTAATTTTGATGGTGTTGTCAACAGTACTTGCATTCATCACCTAAAAGAAATGTGGTAAATCCAGTGTGGGGTAAGTACACACAGGGCAGGAGATACAAGCTACGGTGCAGCCAAATCAAAGGCATACTCTGATAGATGAAGACTGCATACCTGCAGACAGCCAGGGAAAAAAAAAACCAGCAGCACAAGTTAAAATGAGCATCTGTTTTGGTGCACCCTGGGTGTTTTATCCTTAGGGAGCAACAATTCAGTAAGATAGAACAAAAGAGTTAGCATTCCACAGTTATGCACTGCAATATCCACTAGTTTCACCTGTAATTGCAGATCATTTCATATTCATACCAGGGCACCATGTCTTTAGGAAATTATTTTAAAAATAACAACAAAATCCTCAAAGTTCTCTCAAGTCCTAAGAACACCTTGGAGTTGTTCCCAATGCAACCATCAGTCCAGGCTTTTATAATCTGATTTAATTTGCTGTATCTTATTTACTGATACAAAAGAGATATTCTTTTTCATGGTCTTTTTAGGGTCCAGTCATAAACTACAGCAGAAGTCTTTCAGGGCTAGCTCTCTGCTCCTCAAGTTAAGTAGACTAACTAAATCTAACAAAATATAAAATACCTGTACCCTGTGTTATACAGACACTACCACCCTAAGACCTCCTCTGTCTAGATCAGAAGGTGAAGAAGCCCAAAAAGAAATGTTTGGCTTTTTATTAGATTAAGTAAAGCTAAAGACAGACCTGCTTGATAGTTCTGGCATTTTAATCTCAAGCACACTGTTTTAGTATAAAAAGCTCACTATAGCATGTTCCACTGACTAAAGTAAATCCATACACTTTTGATACAGTGCACAAAACACTGTTCAATAAATATCTATAAAAGTGATTTCTCTACCACAGGTCAATGCCGATAGCACCATTTTTTTATCAAGCAAAACTGAACAAACATCACCTGGCCTCTGTATAAAGAGGTACCAGCAGCTGATGACTCACAGGACAGTTAGCAGCAGTGATAAGCTAAAGAATAAGAACCAGAGACTGGTAATGTTCCCAACCAGGGCAATGTCTCTCATGCTGGCAGCAAAGAACCCTGTTCAGGTAGTGTGATGCTTCTCTGATTAGTTTCTCCCTACCCTCACACACACATCATGCCCAATGGGTCAGCTGGGATGGAAGTCTCTTTACAAAAAAACCAAACCAAAAGAAAAACCTCACAAACAGTTTAATTGTAAGATAAGCAACAATTCAGCTCAGCTCAGTTAAAGACAAATGTGTGTCCCCTCCAAAATCAGGTTCAACAGACAAAAAGGACACAGTGAAACCACTGCCAAGAGTTACAAGGCAACCGTTTACAGAGTAATGGACAGATGGGATAAATAGACTGACACTGTATGGAGCAAAAAGTCTGAAGACATTTGTGTGCTCCTGTAAGATCAATCTGCTTAGAAAAACTGAGGGTAAAGACAACCAGTACTGGAGAGCAATGCTAGGACATGGAGCAGGAATGAAGACCGCAACACAAGCAGCTATCAAAAACTCTAAGCAGAGCTTGACTGACCAGTCTAAATAGGATGCAATGTACCTCGACCCTGGCCTTGATTGAGTCCAGGATGTATTTTTCAAGTATGTTTGCCCAGCTTAACACAATTTAAAAGCCGGTTAAGATTCAGGTAAACAAGTTTGACAGTGCACTGCAGCCTAAAGCCAGCCCTCTGGAGAGCCTCTAGCAGAATCTGGCCAGCCAAAAGCTTTAATGTTAACCTCATTTTCAGTAGCATTAAACTGATACAATCGAGAACAAAACTTCCGGGCTGCCAAAGTATATCCATACAAAGCAAAAATAAAGAGGATGGCAATAGTGAGGCTGCTGAGGAGCACATTCCTCCATGGCAAAATCTGAAAATCCCTTATACGTTTAGAAAGCTCTGCATGTTCCTGAAGCAGAAGTCTCTCTGAGGAAGCTTTTTCATAGGAAAGAATACCAGCTGATAGGGTCATGCTGTTGCTGGATCTTGTAAATATGCAAAAGGCCTACACGGTGGATCTGAAAAAGTAAGGATAGGTAGTACCCAAGGTCAGCCAACTGCAATCAGATTGTACATGGTACAATTGTTACATGCTTACATCATTTCACCACTTTCTAAACACACACAGTTGCATTTAGAAATAAATATCTGAAGTCAGTGCATTAAAAAAAATCTACTGCTTTTATAAACAGCAATGTATTTTTAATAAAGTAAAAATAAAAAGGAGAGTAAACAAATAATCTAGATTTTTCAGTGTAGAATCTCAATTGCTGTATTTCAAATCATCAGAGGAAAGCAACAATTGCAGTAACCTACTACTGACTCCTGACTCATAACTACATATTGAGATGATCAGTGCTCTATACCTGCTGTCACTCTGCAGGTTGCACGTTCTGAATAAACTAAGCAACGCTTACTGTGATCTTTCTATTATTATCCGAATAACTGAAATCATCAAGAAGAATGTTATACATCATTTCAAGGAATATGCAATATATGCAGAATTCTCTACTTTCACTTAGGCAAGCTATGGTTTGAAGAGTGATAGTACATCTCTACTTGGTGCATTATAATTATTTCATAAATATCTTTGGGGTGAAACTTTGTAAAATATACTCATATTAAAGAAGTATCTGTTTCTATGCTATTCAAGTGGGAGGTGAGGAAAGCACATTCAACTGTCAAGAAAGATGATGACCAATGCTCACAAAGGTACCGGACTAGAAACAAACACGCACATACTTTTATTGTTTCCTGGAAGCATTCTTACATGCTGGTTTTGTTCTCCATAAAGCTAAAAGACAATGTGACCCCACTGATCTTTCAAAGAGATCTTGATTTTTTTCAGATGAATGAACAAATCAATTTCCTTTTAACAAAGAGGCAATTTAACTGGTCAGCACTCCTTCAAAGTAACACAGTCATTTAAGGTCTGTATACAGAATTTGGGAAATCATTGCATGCCTAAGATGAGATGAATTCCAACAGCAAAATACTTTCTCTAAACAATATTTCACAGGCATTTTACAACATTTCTGAGAGCTGACTTTAGGAACTATTTAAGTCTTCCTAGGCCAAGAGGTACACATCCTGCTTGCCATGGTGCTAAGTTCCCAGAATCTCGAGTCAGGATTGCTAGGAATGAGCCACTTGGGTAACTGCAGTGACAAAGATCATCACTTACCCCTTACATACACCAGAAACTCAGCAACTGCAACTGCTGCACTTCTGATAAAGTATTTAACATACCCACAGGCAAAATTCTGACTCTGGCAGGGAACAGCAAAAGATAGATTGGACCTACTCTAACATTAATTTACACGAACATGTAACTTGAAGAAATATTTTTAACTTTTGCCAGAACACCTCTGCTGAAATATTGGGTTTTTTTCCCTACTGTGTACAAACTGTTTAATCATTTACATAAAAGCTGAGGATAACAACATTTAATTACAGTATGTCACTTACAGTTTGTATTTATGAAATTATTCTTGACTCTAGTGTAATTACAATGAAACACAATCCTGTTGCATGATAATGATTTTTAGCTTCAAGATAAATATCAAGCCAAAGAGAGAGAGACTAAAGCTTATTAAAAAAATCCAAAACAACCTGAATCACAAAATTAAAGAATGGTTTGGGTTGGAAGGAACATCATGTCCAACTGTCCTAACATGTGCAGGGACATCTTTCAGTAGACCATGTTACTCAAAGCCCTGTCCAACTTGACCTTGAACATTCACTTCTCATCCTGGGGCATCCACAACTTCTCTGGGCAACCTGTTCCAATGTCTCACTGTCCTCATAATAAAAAATGTCTCCTTTATGTCCAATACAAATCTACTCTCTTTCAGTTTAAAAGCATTGCCCTTTGTCCTGTCACTACAGGTCTTGGTAAAAACTCTCTGTCTTCTTGTAAAGCTCCCTTTAAATATTGAAATGCCACAATAAGGTCTCCCTGGAGCCTTCTCTACCCCAGGCTGAACAACCCCAACTCCCTTGGCCTTTCTTAATAGGCTCCAGTCCTAGGACCATTTTCACAGCCCTGCTCTGGACATGCTCTAACAGGTCCATGTCTTTCTTGTACTGGCGCCACAGAGCTGGACACACTGCTCCAGGCAGGGTCTCAGCAGAGGAGAGGAGAGCAGGGTGAGAATCACCTCACTCAACCTGCTGGCCACACAGTTCTCCTATTAGTTCTTCTACCAGTTCTCCTACTAACATAATTAGCATATCTAGTACTGATGTAGACCCTACTACAATACAGAGGACTGCCATTTGTTGAATACTATTACTGACATTTCCTATGTAAGGCAAAGAATGGAGTAAAGAGAAATGCAAGTCAGTAGTCCCTTATTTTGCAAAATCTCACCCATTTGGTATCAAAATGGCAAGAAAAGGAACAGAGTATACAGACTTAATGTTACAAAGATTTTCAAGAAGTGGTCAAAAAAAAAAGTAATTCTATTTTACCATGGTAATAAAATCTTTATGACTTTGAGAAGATCTTCAGCTATTCACTTGAAGCTTCTGCCAATAGTAACTGTACAGACTCTGCGATCATAAAAAAGCCAAAAGTGCTCGATGGTTAATGGAACTTTTTCCATCACATCCAGTGGCCATGCTGAAGCTAGACAGAGAATACAGTAAAGGTAGTTATGCCAATTCTCCTATGCTCTCACTAGTCCTGCTGGCAACCAAATAAGGTAGTAAAAACCAGCAGAAGTAACAAGCCTGGCTGGATTGCCAGGAGCAAGAAAAAAAATGCAGGAAATGAGGGAAAACAGTTTGCCGTGGTCAGTGGATATAAACTGAAAACAGAAAGGAGAAAGTACACCATAAAACCTTCATCGTCTGTGGGCCATGGTCATGCAAGCAAAATAAGGTAAAACTAGTAGGTATTCATTTAAACTGAAGGACCTATTAGTAAAGGGCCTACAGAAGCAGGTGAATTGTGGTTTTCCTGAACAAGCATTCCTTATTCTAGTACTTTTTATTTCTAGGAAATGACCAAAACTGTCTAAATCTCTTGCAATGATTTTTCCTTTGCTGAAGCTTTCTTAAGTAGTACGTATCTATGCCGCTTGTCAGTACAATGCTCCAGTCAGCAGAATGAAGTTTCCCTCGGAAACACAGAGAAGCATAAACAAATGGGTAATATTACTACCTTTCCTGATGTCCAAGCTTAAGAAAAATGTATGTTACAGCATGCTTTCAAATTAGCATTTATATTAAAAATCTGAGCCATAAGTAAAGAAAGTAGATGTTCTAAGATAGAAATAAAATAATTTTTAATTAAACTTTTTCTGTGTTCTTTTCACAGATAATGTCACTGAGGAGTTTGGGAGTATCAGCCAGGGAGTTTTCTGCTCACTCCTGCCTGCCATACACTTCAGCTCACATGCCCACAGAGTATTAGTGAACACAGAGATACTTTTTTTTTCAATTGTTCTTTTTAAAGCCTTGTTACATTTGTCTGTTAGGATCTTCCTTGAAGTGCAAAACTTTGATATAAAACCCATTCTTCATATTCTAAACCACAACATTCAGGTCACCAGGTTCTTACATTTTGTATCTGCTGGAATATGTTACTATTGCAACCACTGTTTTGATTTCTTACTTCTGAAAATAAAAAAATCCCTGTTCATGCAGAAACGTGGCATAACAATAAAAGAGCATCTGTTCTTCAACAAATCCAATAGCATTTGTACTTACTAAGGCTAACCAGTTTGCAGTTGGTTTTAATTTTAAATTACTGCCATACTGTTGTAGAAAGCCAGAAATGGTTTTGTCTCCCTGCTTTTGGACACAGGCTAAAACACACCACACTTCACTAACTAGCCTATATAATCAAATTATTCTTCCTTCAAAGTCTTTTAAACATTTTCTTCATGCTCAATGCAGTAATTAACAGCAAATTCCATGAGTTTGGATTAAACAACATCAAGACATCTCTTTGGACATCATCCTACAGTTGTGCCAGAAGCTAAGAAAAGGCAGACAAGAAGGTTGTATCTGGGGCAAGATACAATCTCAGCCAAATTTGATGATCTGAAACTTTCCTACCAAAGAAATGTTTGACCTAGCTAAATGGCTACCTGATATAGCAAAATATAAAGATGTAGAGCAACAGTTTCTGGATGAAAATTATTGCCCCTTTATGACAGCAAAGGCTCCTATCCCTGTGCTTGTCAAGATCAAGATTTAAGTAATCAGAAAGGATCATGATAGTGCTGAATTTCTGCTAGAGTCTTGGATATCTTCTCCAGGGGAAATCAGTGGATTAACACCTGACACTGGAAAGAGTTTAAAAGATGCTGGAAGATCTGCAGGAGGTTCATTCCTCAGTTTTATTTACCACCTTCTGCATGCTACAGAGAAATTTGTTTTCCTGGATTGCAACCTCAGCAACTGATATAATCCATGATCTTTCCTGCTAGCAGTCAGTCCTGTGTATTACATGAAGAGTTGTAAAAAGCTTAATTAGACAATGAACAATCTGCTAAGGAAGAAATTTATTTAGTCCAGCAACTGACTGACCTTGTCATGAAATCAGAATTCTTCATCATTCATATCACTCAGAATTCTTCATCATTCATATTCACTCATGAGTGTTCTTACCACAGTGTCTAATACTCCAAAATTTATAATAGATTATTGGAGCCAATGTATTCTTGAGATAATGTGTTCAATTGATACTCCATTTGGAAACCTGAAAAATTACCTGACTTCTACAGCAGACTAAGAAAGTAAAAACATTAATTAGAGCTTTTTGTAGCTACATTACTAAGCTAAAAAAAAAAAAAAAAGAGGAATTACACAAATATTAGATAAGCCTTTAAAAAAGTGTAAAAGCAAAAGCCACAGGGTTTTTTTCCAGGTTGTAGATTTGGAAGGGTTATCGTATAAATTAAAAATTACTCTAAGTCTGGCAAACACTGGTAGGCGTCTTTTACTGTTTTGAAAGTTATTTTAGACTGAGGGGAAAAAAGTGCCTATCCTCAAAAATAAAGGCAAACTTTGTTTAGGATTAAATATCTGAAATTCTAAATGGGAGAAAAACTGTTTTTTTCATTCCTAACAGCAAGACATTATCTTAAAGCAAGATGAAGATTATTTTCATTATATATACTCAAATGTTATTAATGACAACTGGATTACTTCTTCAATTCTAAGAGTCTCATTTACCACTTCTACTGTTTACAGGTCAACATTTTATTGATTAATACAATTTACTGTGTGCTTTCATGAAGCAGCATTATACCTGGTTTGCAGCAAAATTTCCAGTGATTTTAGACTTCACAAATATGAAATCAAACAGCTAATAGATAACTTTAGTTCTTTTAAAAGTTCGCTGTTACCAATCTATGCATTTTTCTTCCCCATTTTGTTTCCAAAGATTATAAACATAGTTACAATAATGGCCATACTGGATCAGAAACTTCTCATCTATTATCTTGTCCAGAGAGTTGCCAGCAGAGTATACCGATGAAAAGTACAAAAAAGAGGCAAGTGTGAACGGGTACTTTTCCACAATGCTTGCCCCGTCTTTGGCAATTTACCATGTGACAAATTCTTGAGCCAGATGTGCTGGTTTATATTAATAACCTGCAATGTATTTGTCTTCCATAAATTTGTTCAAAAGCTCCCTGAATCTATGGAAAATTTTCACAGCCACAGTATCCTGCAATTCCACAGGTTAACTATCCATTGTGAAGAAACATCTGTTTTTAACCTGCCGCTTGTTAAATTTCATTTTTGCTGCCTAGAAGAATTGAGAGGTAGACAGCAAAACACTTTTCGTAGTTACTCTCTCCAATCCACTCGTGATTTTAGAGATTTCTATCATGTCAACCTTTTGCTCTTTTATAGATTGATTAACCCTAAGTCTTAAGGTATCATTTCTGTGCAACTTTTAGGATCCTTTCTGCCTTTCTGATCTATTTCCACATCATTTTGAGTGAGGAGAAAAAGAGCTGTGTATAACATGCAAAAAGCATGTATTTACATGGTGGTGGCATGCTCTCTACTCTTTCAACATTAGATTTACTTTTTGGACTAGTACTGAGGACTAAGCTGTTTTTCTTCAGCATTTTTATTATAACCTCAGAATCTTGTTCCTGAGTGATAATAATAAAGAGAATAATATTCTCTATATATTTAGGACCCTTTTTTCTCCCCAACCATGTGGATCTTTCACCTTCAGCTATATTGAGTTTCATAGTTTACCACTTTGTCTCATAAAATTATTTTGCAGTTGATGCTGCGTTTCTAGTATTATCTAGAGACCATCAATCATTTCACTACTTACCATCTTCTCCGGATCATTTATCCTCACATTAAACATGAGAGGTCCTAGCACTGATCCATCTGGGACTCTATAAGTAACCTTCAACCACTGAAAAAACTCTCTCTTTATTCCTGCCCATTCCCTATCTTTTAACCACTGACTTCTGCATGCAATGGACCTTCCCTGTTTCCCACAGCTGCCTGGACTCCTTAAGATGTCTAAGTAAAGGAATCATGTGAAATGCCTTTTGAAAATCCAAGCAGATTATATCAAACACATTTTCCCTGCTAACTTCTTCAAAGAATTTCATTAAGTTTGTGAGACCAGACTGTCCCTTATGATGCTATGTTGACTGTTCCATGGGACATCATATTTATCCATGTGTCTGCTAATTTGGTCCATTATTACATCATTTCTACTAATATTTCAGGGAATAGGCATCAGGCTTATGTATCTGCTGTTCCACAAGCCTGTCTTGGAATCTTTTAGAAATTGCATCCTTGTTAACTCATCTCCAGTAATCTGGCACAAAGTTAGTTCTTAAGAGACATTAAACATGACAAAATGCAGGAGTTTTGCAGTTTCAATTATCAAAAAGTGTACTAAAAAAACCCCATATTTACACTGAGAAAAATAACCTGAAACAGAGTCTGCACAACTTTTCCACAAGATTCAAAACAGACAGTTCTGAGATCAGATCTACCAAATCAGGCCCTTACTCTCATTACCAAGTAAGTACACCTCATTTGGGCAAACAATACTTGATAAAGAGATGGTGTCTATGCTAAGCTCCTTTTACCTTGCCTGATTCAACCAGAATGCTGGAGATCTGTAAAGCACATCTAGAATATTCTTTACATTAAGATGGAAGAGTGATATTCTGTCTTTTAAGGATATTGAATTATTTTAGACTTCCCTCCCCATTTTCTCATGAAAGACCTCTCTCACTGAAAGACGCTGGAAAGAATCAAGGAAAAATTGTAGCCAGATGCTACAAAAGAGAGGAAAGCATAAGCAGTCTTGTGTTTTTTCTCCTACTCTGATAATGTTCATTGTATCACATACACAGATCCTGCTTCTCCTTACTCCTCTCACAGAAAACACTTGAGTAGCCAAAGCATACCTGAAAAATTTCACTGGACTTCCCAATATGAAGGAGAAAATTCCTCTATCGAGAAACAGATTTAGCATTCAACACTAACTATACAGTCTAATGCACCAGTCAGGAAATATGTTACTTTTTATGCTTTAAACCAGAACACTGAGGTCTAAAAAAGGGAATCATTATAAAAAGATTTCAGTTGTCATTTGATAGCTATGCTGGATCACTGTAGAATCAGATCACCTGAGGTACCAGATTCAAGCCTGTTCAATATATGACTGCTAATGGTCATTGTTCCCATCACCTCAGCAAAAGCCTTTGGTTTCCTATTCAGCAGCTAAGATCATCTCATGCCTTCTTCACTAATTCATCTTTGTGTATGACCCAAGTTTTAGCAAGACAGGTTTGTTGGACTTTTTTTTTTTAATGGAAAGCTGCCGCCTTACCTCTTTTTTACAGGCAGTTACTATGCCAGCAAGCATGTGTTCTGAAAGGCAGCATTTACTGGACTTACCCTTCATTTCTAACACCGCTCACCCACAGGCCCATCTAGTATCAAAATATAACGTGTTGTTGTGATAGCCTGGGCTGTGTTCATCATCACTGACTCTTCCTTTCATGTAAGATTTCTCTGTAGCATGTGATGCTGTTTGAA
>JAVSBS010022772.1:0-27232 GCA_033124195.1 Coracias cyanogaster | reverse complement strand
TGCCCTGACCTTACTCTTCCTTTCATGTCTGCTCCATACAGTTCCCAGGGTCACAAGAACAGAATAACTGCCTGCACTGCAAATGTAGCTAACCTCACCAGTGGATCTGGTACTTCCAGTTAGGGAAGGTGACTTGTAGGACCTCTGTGTCCCTTATTTGCTGCTACATTGGACAGACAGGTCCTGCAGAATAGAAAGATCCAGGTCATCCTCCTGACTCAGAGGTGTCAGTGACACTGCACAGGAGGTTCTTAGCCAGTGCTATTTCTGAACGCTGCTCACAAAGTCACAGAGGACATCTGCACATGGGCTTTCCCTGCTGTGGTGGAGCTGGCTGTGACTAGGACACGCATTCCCTCCCTGCTATCTCCATTGCTAGGCATGTCTCCGCACATTAAGAGAAAACTTTTACTTCAGTGTCTACCCAACCTGGCTGCAAAGCAGTGACAGCAGACACCAAGCCGAAGATGACACCTGGCCATTTAAGATTATGCAATCCAGTCTGCTTATGTAAAGGAGCACGCTTACCGCCATCAGTCAAGTCACTGTGTCTCTCCTTCAGCTTGACAAGCCCATTCACTTTACCATGACTGGTAAAACCGTTCTTAAGCAGCCTGACCTATCACTAGGAAAAGTTCAATTACCAATCGAGCATTTGCTAGGTACTGGTAGAACTTGCATTGGCTGTCTGAAAGTGAGACAGAAACCCACTGAGGTAAGGTCTAAGAACACAGATTTTGTTAGAAGAAGAAATCCACTGCAAGTGTCATTGCACACATCCATGGGAAAAAAAGCAAGCAGTGGTAGACGGGACATAAGCTGGGAGAACCAGCTGTATTTCAGCTTTTTTTTTTTTTCAGCAGTTTTCAGCAGCTTGCAGAGTTATGATGCTCAGGGATCCCTTGGTGACCACTTCATGAAAAAATCTGCTCCAGTGCCAGTGTAACACACAGGCGCTTATTTAAGAATAGTTCTTCCTGCTTGTAAAGTAAAAAGCACCAGAAGACAACCTCCACCCTTAAAAAGAAAACCAACAACAAAAGAAACCAACCAACCACCACAACCCAAGCATATTTCTTTTTCCCCCACACTTCTTGTTCCTATTTCAGGTTGTTCTCCTCCCCAGGTCCAGTTCCCTGTTATTGCTGCCCAGATCAGTGTATGACCTCTACCAGACTTCCCCAAAAGCTTCAGAAATGATAAAGTAATTTTTACAGTTATTAGGAAGCACGCACTTAGCAAGCTGGAAATATGCCGTCATTATCTTCTTATTAGACTGATGTTTGAGAAACTTGGACTGTAGTTTCTAAAGTGGTTTTAATTGACACCAGAGCTGATCCTGCCCTTTCTGTTTCTGAGCCACTGCCGTTCGTTCATATTCCCGCACTCTCCCTTGTTTTGTACTGGCATGCGCCTTTGTGACTGCACAGAGAAGCAGCTCTAGCTCGGACCAGTTGCTTCTTTGGGGTTTTCTTTTTGGATGTTCATGGTCCAAATGGCAAGTGCATGGCAGCAGTGACAGGAAGGCAGGATTATTTGTACCAGTGCATACTGTAAAGAGTGAAAATACTTTCAAAACAGTATTTGTTCAAACTGAAGTGCAGACAGAAGCAGAAACACCAGCACTGTGCAAACTGTGCAAAGCCCACAGTTTTTTGGGTGCTGGAGGCAAGGCAGGAGTACACCAGCACTACTGTGTCAGTTAAAACAGTTTTCAGGAAACTTCTCTTGTAGCGTCAACTATAACTCTGACCGTGACAGTGCATTCAGAAGAGAACAGTAGATGAAGCATGGACTGGAGGATGTGGCTGGGTGGAGTGGGAGACTGCAGATACTGAGCAGGCATCACTGCACCCAAGCTTGCAAGTACCCAAACTAAGCCGTGTACAAAGGAGAATCAAACTCTATCAGGATGCAAACTCCCAAAAAGTAACCGATACAGCAACTCCACCCTTTCTGAAAAAATGTCAGCAGAACTGGTACCTGTGTCTGGGCTTTAATCTCATTATGCAAAAAAACCAGATGATCAAAAATAGCAGCAGCAGATGCTATTCCAGTGCCTGATGCTAGGCAAGCAAGACTAGGTGGAAAGCCAAAAAAATCATTGTCCAGGAGGCAGTGAATGGAAGCACACAGGTGAGCCTGAATTTACTAGAGGGCAAAGACATCTAAACTCTGCTACCCAGGCAATCGAAAAAGATGGAGTAAGGCAAGAAGGTATTGGTGAAAGGTGTTTGGTTTAGCTGCAGGAGGTCCAGCAGGACTCTGGTAAGATCAAACTCTACTAACTTCACACAAAACTTTATATAGTCTTGAAGGGCGGGGGTGATCGTTGTGATTTCTCACAACATATTTCTATGTCTAATGTAGCCCCTATCCACTTGAGTTTTGGGAAAGAAAATGTTTTTGTTGTTGTTTAACAACAGTCATCCCATCCTTCCCTCCTGTATCACGTCCTGTTGCACCATATTTTGTAATAGGCTTAAAAACTTGCTGGGGAACAACCCATGGACCAAATTTTTCAATTGCTGATGGATATGTAGAAACAACAATGCTTTATCAGTAGAGTTCAAGTATTCATTAGAGGATTTAAGTCTTAAGGTATTCTGAAAATTTCAACAGGAACACACAACTTTAAAAATTTACTCTGGTGTCACCCTACATGCTCTTACCCTGCATAGCAATAAGCATGTTCTAATTACATTAAACTACTCTGGAAGATTCAGATGTGGAAAAAGCAATAGACAAGAAGTGAGAGAAACAGGATAGAGTTTGTATTACAGTAAAAGTATGAAGTGTCTCTGAAGCAAGCACTTAACAGCTTAAAAAACAGCCATGACTAATAATATACAGTAACAAAAAATAAGCCTCTATAAAGAGATGAAATAAATATAAAAGACTCCCTTTATAAATGGTGGTTTGTGTGAAAATATATAATATTGCAGCAGAAGGGCATGACGCTGGAATGTTCCAGGAATCAGGAATACTGGAACCACCTACTCTAAAAGGCACAGAAACTACCTATGCAACAGCTTGCCCATTTTAAAGGATGTAACCACGTGTCTGTGTAACATTGGAAATCTTATTTCCTTAATCAATTAGAATGGCAAACAGTATTTAAAAAGCCCCAAAGTTTGCATTTTACAGCCTCATGTCACATAAAATCCATTCTGAAAATAGAATACTGCTCTCAGGTCTTCAATTCTATGTGGACAAATCTAAAGTCACTTTCATTTTTAAGAATGCAACACATTTAAACAGAAAGATAATTTATTCTTTATCGGAAGCATCCTCAATTGTAGGGAATCAGGGCCATGACATACAATTACTGCATCATAAAATTTTGTGGGTGCCCTCAGTTACAGCTGTTTGGGCACAGCAGCTTGGTAAGCAGTTTGGAAAGGACAACAGGAATCTTCAAGCAGAGTTACAGCAAGCAGACCCAGACAGTACTGGGGAAAATAAAGTATACAATAGCTGAAGCAAGGCACGATTAGGGTGGACTGTCTGGCTTCAGGAATGTGAAAGGATTTATTTTCACAGTAAGCTCTGGGTAGACTGATTCAGGAATATTTTTTTTGTTCAAAGTTCATACCAAGGTTTTAAGTTTCAAAAGGAAACTTTCTGAACAACTCAATTTAGCACTAGCCCAGTCTGCTTTGATCTGCATGTCATTATAAGTTTGAAGGAGCTAAAACACACCGAAGACACCCCACAAATACTGTCTGGTTTTGCTAGAAATTGTATAGTTCCTGCAGAAGTTATTCCCAGGAAACACATGATTTGGGGGGTTAGGATTTCTTCCTTTGCACTCTTGAGTAGATGCTAAAATTGAGAACCTTTGTATATTCGCAAAACAATGAAAGACAGTTATTACTAACTCGTTACGGCTGCCCTGATACCCCCACCTACAGAACTGGAGTTAGTTCAGTATACTTTTAATGCTTTTTTTAAGACTTCAAATCTTTGACTATGCAGAAGTAATGTTAAAAATCACTGTTTGAGCTGTACAGTAGAATTTTCATAACATAATCATATTGTTCACTTCTATGAAGCTCCACAGTCCTTAAGCTTCAGCTGGGCCAGAACCAGCTGTATGCAGAGGAGGGACAAAATCATTGGTTATGCAACCATATCATCTGACATAGAGCAAGCACTTATTTACATTGGAAGGAACCTCTGGAGGTCAACTGCTTCAATCCTCTACCCAAGGCAATCTTCAAAGGCTGCTCAAAACTGTTCTCAATTAAGTTCAGAGTATCTCCAAGGACAGGGATCCATCTCACAGCCTCTCTGGGCAACTTGTCCCAACACAGGACCACCTTCATGATGTAAATATTTTCCTAACGTCTTACTGAAACACCCTTTGCTGGAACCTTTTCCATTGCTTCTAGCCCTGTCATCCAGCTCCTCCCTAGAAGAGTCTGGTTCCATCTTCTCTGCACTTTTCCATTAACTGAAAACAAGATCCTCCCCATAGACTTCTCTGAACACTGAGGACACCCAGCTCTTCCAGCTTCTTTTTTTACATTATATGCTCCTGCCCTCTAATTATCTTGGCAGTCTTCCTCTAGACCTGCTCCAGTATTTAGCATCTCTCCTATACTGAGGTGTGCAAAACAAGATGATACTGTTTCAGATGCAGTCACGCAAATGCCAGGATGCCAGAAATACTCTCTTCTCTCAGATACTGGCTTCATTTTTGCTAATGGCACATTGCTGACTCACATTCAACTTGGTGTCCACCAGGAAGGTAATGTCATTCACTGCAATGTTGCTTTTTAGCCATTGGTTCCCAGTCTGTATTACTGAGTAGGGTTATTCTGTTTCAATTTTCAGGCTCTTTGTTGAACACCATCAGGTTCTTGTCAGTCTACCCCTCCAGCCTGTTAAGGTCCCTCAGAAGGGCAGCCCTGCCCTCCAGCACATGCAATCTCTGGTGTCATCAACAAGCTTGCTGATGGTGCATTCCATCACCTCATCCAGGTATTTAATCAAGGTTATAAATGCAAAACTGCACTTTTTAATAATACTAAATAGTAATTATCATGTCCTGAAAAGGATAAAGGACTTCCAAGTAGTTCAATTTTAACTAATTAACAGGTTGGTAAATTGGATGCTACAAAGAACTTGTATTTCCATACACAAGCCATTAAATAAAGCCTTTATTTTTTTTTTTTTAATGGGTAGTTTGTGTTTGGTGACTCATTGAAATAGATCCAATGAAAGATTTATCTCCAACACATCCTTCTAAATATGGAGAACTAAATACATGAAGTATCTCTGTCAATGACTCTCAAGAAATCAGTGAAAAAGGCCTAAATTAGGAGCCATTGTATATTTGTACTGCAATAAGCTACAGAGCTGTTAGTGATGTCTCAGTACTGCAGGCCGTGTACCTCCACATACAAGCTTTCAGAGAACGCAAGTGACTAGAGTTCTTTCATAATGAACAAACACTTTTTCTTAGAATTGTAGATAACTCACAATACTGCATAGGTCTAGATGATTTGGTATTACAATTTCATAGTAAAGCTATTTCTACAGCATAAACATGTCGGATCATTGCTGAAGAACATGTTCTGCTATCATGAAGCCTGTTACATGGCTGTGCCTCAAGAGCTGAGCTTTAAAATACCCAACTTCTCACCTTATGGGTACAGAGAGAACTTAAAGTATTTAGCAAATGTGAATGAAACTGCACCAGTCAGTAAGTTCTTTAAAATGTTAAAATGTATAACCTGCATTATTAGCACAGCTGGAACTTTGGTCTTTCGTAGCTACACTCTTTTGCAGTTTCTTTAAGACACTGATGAAATTCAGCACTATAATAGACCAGCAAAAAATCTTTTAGACATGTAGAAACATCCTGGCAGAGTAGAGCCTATCTAGTCTTTCAACGTATCAGAGAGTTAACTGGAGATTAAAACAGTTCCTTGTCCCTCAGCTGCTTAGTGATCTGGAACACAGCAGAACCACCTGGATAAAAAACCCCAAACCCTAATGAAGTAACAATTCTGCAACTAATTTACACAGGCAAGGTAATAAGAGAAAGAACACTTCAGATTAAAATTCTAATTCAACAGCATTTACAAGTTGCTACTGCAGAAAATTAGTCCTGATGTGCATCCAGCCTTGCATATACTGTTTTTATATCTTAGACACATAGTAGCTAATAAATATACAAAGAAAAACACACAACAGCATATCACAGCAATACAATAATAAACCCTTAGTACAGAGACAAGTTCATTAGTAAATTACAACAGCCCTAAAATTCCTATTCATAAGTCTATGGTAAGTTTTGACAGAACAAATATTTAATATAATGGTAGTAGAAAACCAGACAAGTATGTATCATGATATTTTCTCAGAATTTTTCAGCTATTTCTCCAAAAGCTAGTTCATATAAGGAAATACTTCAATTATCATCATTATCAGTGCTTCATATGTGCATCCTAAAAAATACACTCTTGCTTTTTAATAGAGTAAGGTGTTGAGTTTCTACACAACAGCTTTGATAGAAATGTACCATTTTTAACTTTGTCTTCAAAATTTCTATTAGAAATCCATTTGAAATGAAAGAGGAGGGGGGATTGCTACCCCAATTAACATCCGTGAAAGCTCCTTGAAGAGAAGATCTTAAATGGACTGTAAACACAGCTCAGAATAATAGATATAAATACAATTTTCTCCACTGAGTTATTTAATTTGTAGTAATTTACAATTGGGACCAAAACCAGCTGCATGCTAACAGGACCTGATGTTCCTCACTGGAAGTACCTGCTCTAAGAACGAGCAGGGCTTGTTTTTAAAGCAGAATTATATTTATAAACTACAAAAATCTAATTCTTTTCTATGCTAAATTCCAAGAAGAGTGATTATTAGGTGAAGTACTTGGGGCAGAGAATCCCTTACCAACTTATATTTACATTTCAATGCAATTGAATACAAAGTATATTAACCAGTCAAGAAATAAGCCATTAGTATATACATAATTAGCACTATGTATGTGAATTTCAAGTGTGTTTTCCCAGAAATAGTTTGAAACCTCCAAAGCTGTATCTTTCCTGAAGTCATCTTTCATTAAAAAAAATAAGGGGAGGAGACGGGGAGGCACAATCATTCTTTCACCACTTTTCAAGTAAGTTATCTCAAAGGTCACTCCTAGCTGACATCATCTATCGGAGTCTAAGTCAAACCAAGACAGAAGAAAACTACATTTTCCTCTCTATAACCCTTAACAAATTCTATGAGAATTACAGTAAAATCTTAATTCAGGTTGGTATTCACATAATTTGCCCACTTGACTTAATGTTGCCTTAGTTTACCTTACTTCTTGCCAGTGCTTTGCTTCACAGCCTGTGCAGGACTACGTGTCTTTCTTTATGTTTTCATCTGCCAAAAACTGTTTAGAATTTCCACTTGCACAGAAGTGCCAAATCATTGTTGGTGGTCAAAAAAAAACCCACAAAGCCAACACCACACCATGTCTAGACAGGTGTCACCCATCCAGTTAGCTTCCTGAGACAGAGGCATCAGGTAAGTCTAACACAGTGTACCAGCCATTATCACAGCAGATGACGCTGAAGACAATCCTGACTCAATAAAAATGTTCTGCAACAGCAGATCAAAGCTACAAGCCATTCAATGTTGTCAACAGAAGAAACAAACTTTTGCTTCAAGAGGTACGAGACAACAATGAAACGTAAACAATAATCAGAAAAATAAGAGGGAAAAGATACAAAGAAGAACACCAAGAAAAATAAGAACATAGATCCAGAAGCTAGAACACCACATACATAAATACCAAGGAATCCTGAACACTAAGAACAGCTGCTACAAGGTATAGCTGAGACATTGTATTGAATAGAAATAACACAAACCTCAATAGTAGTAGTAGCCATCATGGTTCAACAATATAAACAAACTACTTCTTGGTAAGTTATACTTCTGTTAAACTTGCATAAATGGAAAAGGATTTAAATGAATCAGATTTAAAGATACTACCTGAAGAAGAAAAAAAAATTCCTCCAAGAAATGTATTTTAGTACCTTAAGTTAACCTAGAATTTGAAAACAAGCCATGCGTCTTTCCTTTAATAAGCATTTATTACCTTCCTATCACTGATGACGCCTGAAAAAACCCCCCCCACTTAAATGTAAACACTTACTCCACATTACATAAAAATGGCCCCAAATTACAAATATTTCTTAAAGTTAGATGTAAGAGGTACACAAATGGTGATTCGCTTTCTTGCTTCATAGAGAGAATAACCAACCAATTGGTGTCTTTGATAACAAAACAACGCTCTTCAGGTTCTTTTGGTTTTCAAAGCCTATTGTTCAGTTACTAGAAATCAGCGTTCTTCAACTGACTTGTATTGTAGACAGTACTGCAGATGGTCCAGAAATCATCGACCATTCTTGATCTTCTCCTCTAAACTGTGCTTTGTTTCAGAATGCTAAAATGACAGGGGGCTACGCCTAAGCCTTGCTGTCAACTGTAAATATAAATTGAATAGTTCAGGCGATTCCAGAAACCTTAAGGACTCACTAAAAATATGACAGTGACTTGGAAATGCCTAGACTGTATTTTTGACCACAGCCTCCATTTATAAAGCAAGGACTTAGTAGTTCACAGCAGTTTAAAAATACTCTTTTAAAATGAATATACACTGTTTGGCTACCACATGAGAGTCCTTACTCCATATATATAACTTAGTGATGGCAATACTTTCAGAAGTCTTTTTGGTTCCTTTACTCATATGCTTCCGGGGTGCTATTTTCACAATAAAAGCATCTATCAAATTGAATATCTATTTTTGTTGTTGTTATTTTTGTTGGATAGAAAAGGAAAACCTAAATACAGCAAAGAGATATAGAGAAACAGCAGCCAGTAACTAAGTTTCTATTTCCTAGAATGCTGTATAGGATGGCAGACTACACCACAGAATTCGGAATCATAGAATTTTTAGGATGGAAAATACCTTTAAGGACATTAAGTTCAACCATTAACCTAACACTGCCAAGTCTACCACTAAACCATGCCCCTAAGCACCACATCTACACATCTTTTAATACCAGGGGTAGTGACTCCACTACTTCCCTGGGCAGCCTGTTCCAGTGCTTTACAACCACTTCAGTGAAGAAAGTTTTCCTCATGTCCAACATAAACCTCCCCTGGTGCAACTTGAGGCCACTTTCTTTTGTCCTACTGCTTGTTACTTGGGAGAACAGACCAACTCCCATCTTGCTACAACCCCCTTTCAGGTAGTTGTAAAGAGCAATAAGGTCTTCCCCGAGCCTCCTTTTTTTCTAGGCTAAACAATGCCAGGTCCCTCAGCTGGTGTTCATAAGACACATAAGGTTCTCTAGACCTTTCACCAGCTTCATTGCTCTTCTTTAGACATGCTGCAGCACCTCAATGTCCTCCTTGTAGTAAGGAGCCTAAAACTGAACACAATATTTGAGGTGTGGCCTCACCAATGCTGAGTACAGTGGAATGATCACCTCCCTAGTCCTCCTGGACACACTATTTCTGATACAAGCCAGGATACTGTAGCCTTCTTGGGCATACTGCTGGCTTGTATTCAAGGCCGTCAACAAACACCCCCAGGTCCTTTACTGCCAGCCATTCTTCCACAAGCTTGTAGCATTGCATGGGGTTGTTGTGACCCAAGTGCAGGACCCAGCACATGGCCTAGTTCATTCTCATCCTATTGGCCTCCACCAATTAATCCAGCCTGTCCAGATCCCTCTGTAGGGCGTCCCTAACCTCAAGCAGATCAACACACTCATCTAACTTGGTTTCATCTGCACACCTGCTGAGGGTTCCCTCAATCCCCTTGTCCAGATCATTGATAAAGATATTAAACAGAATTGGCCCAAACACTGAGCCCTGAGGAACACCACTTGCGAGCAGCCATCAACTGGATTTAACTCCATTCATCACAACTCTTTGGCCCAGCCATCCAGACAGGTTTTTAACCAGCAGTGTGTATGCCCATCCAAGCCACGAGCAGCCAGTTTCTCCAGAAGAATGCTGTGGAAAACTGTGTCACAGGCTTTACTGAAATCTAGGTAGACAACATCCACAGCCTTTCCCTCATTCACTACGCAGGTCACCTGATCTGTCATAGAAGATCAGGTTAGTCAACCAGGACCAGCCTTTCATAAACCCATGCTGACTGGGCCTAATCCCTTGGTTGTCCTGTAGGTGCTATGTGATCGCTCTAAAATAATCTGCTCTGCAACCTTTCCTAGCACCGAGGTCAGACTGACAAGCCTCTAGTTCCCCACATCCTCCTTCTGGCCCCTCTTGTAGATGGGTGTCACATTTGCTGACCTCCAGTCAACCAGAACCTCCCTAGTTACCCAGAACTGCTAATAAACGATGGGACTGGTGAGCACTTCTGTCAGCTCCCTCAGTACCCTTGGGTGGATCCTATCCGGTCCATAGACTTGTTTGTGCCTAAGTGATGTAACAGATCACTGGCCATTTCCTCTTGGATTAGGGGGCTTCATTCTGCTCCCCATCCCTGTCATCCAGCTCAGGGGGCTGCATACCCAAAGAACAACTGGTCTTAAAGACTGAGGCAAAGAAGGCATTCAGTACCTCAGCCTTTTCCTCACCCTTGGTTGCTGTGTTTTCCCCCGCATCCAACAGTAGCCAGATTAAGTTCTAGCTGGGCTTTGACCCTTCTAATTTTCCCCTGCACAACCTCATGACATCTTCCTGAGTTGCCTGCCCCTTCTTCCATAGGCCATAGACTCCCCCTTTTTTCCCTGACTTCTAGCCAAAGATCTCTGTTTGGCCAGGCTGGTCTTCTTTCCCCCAGTCTGTCTTACGGTACATCAGGATGGCCTTCTGCTGTGCCTTTAAGGTTTCCTTCTTGAAGAATGTTAAGCTTTCCTGGCCTCCTTTGCCATTCAGGACTGCCTCCCAAGGGACTCTCAGCCAAGCTCCTAAACAGATCAAAGTCTGCCCTCTGGAAGTCCAAGGTGGCAGTTCTGCTGACCTCCCTCCTTACTTCCCCAAAAATCAACAACTCTTATCATTTTGTGATTGTTGTGCCCTAAATGGCCTCCAACCATCACATCACCGACAAAGTCCTTCTCTGTTCACAAACAACAGGCCTAGCAGGGAGCCTTCCCTAGTTGGCTCCCTTACCAGCTGTATCAGGAAATTATCTTTCACACACTCCTCTCTGCTGTGTTGTATTTCCAGCAGACATCTGGTAAGTTCAAGTCCTCCACAAGAACAAGTGGTAGTGACTGTGAAACTTCTCCCAGCTGCTTATAGAATATTTTGTCTGCCTCTTGATCCTGGTTAGGCAGCCTTGTTGGCCTTCCCCCTGATTCTTACCCATAGACACTCAGCCCTATCATCACCATCATTAAGCTCAAGACAATCAAAGCACCCCCTAACATACAAGGCTGCTCCGCCACCTCTCTTTCCTGACCTGTCCTTTCTGAAGAGTTTGTAGCCATCCAACACAGCACTTCAGCTGTGTGAATCATCCCACCATGTTTCCGTGATGGCAGCCATATCATGGTTTTCCTGCTGTACAATGGCTTCCAGCTCCATCTGTTTGTTGTCCATGCTGTGTGCATTGGTGTAGATGCACTTCAGTTGGGCTATTGATCCTGTCACGTTTTTGGGTGTAGAAGGCCTAATTTCTACCTGATCATTCCCAGGCACTACCATGATTTCTAGCCCATCAGCATCCCTTTTGTCTTTGCTATCCCCTGTCTTCACTGGGGTGGCAAACTGAAGGGCCTCGCTAGCACACCATCCCACAAACATTGATGTGCCACCCCCAGCCTTACCTCTAGTGAGCCTGCTTTTATCCCTTTCCCCTTTCAAATCTAGCTCAAGCCTGTTTCAGTGAGCCCTGCCAACTCCTGTGCAAAAATCCTTTTCCCCCTTGGAGATAGGTGAACCCTGTCTGTCACCAGCAGACTTGGTGTTGTGTAAACTGACCCATGGTCAAAAGACCTGAAGTCCTGCCAGTGACACCAGGCTCAGAGCCAGATATTGATCTGATGCATCTTCCTTTTTCTTCCCTCATTAATTACCTGCAACTGGAGGGATAGAAGAGAACACTACTTGTGTTCCTGATCCCTTGACCAGTCGTCCCAATGTCTAAGTGCTTGGTGGGAGTCTTATGAATGGGAAGAAAGGGGAGGCATTTCTTTTTAGGAGAAATAGAGAATTGGAGGCCAGGGTGGAGTACTTGACATAAGGGATCTTGAAATGTCTGTGAAGACGTCAGATTTCAGAATTAGCTCTTCACAGACTTCCATCAGCAGTGGAGGTGGTATCATTGGCAGCCTCTCAGGTGCTTCCTTTGCTGTTAGCCCAAATCACCACCAGTATAACCTTGCTTCTCACCATAGTAGGCTATTACTGGTGTTTATGGGAATTCTGGTAGTGTTCATAGCAGTTCTTAGGCAAGGGACCAGTTGAAGGAGAAGGCTTACAAAAAGTCAGGATAGTAGTCTGTTTTTTCTTTGATAGGCAGCTAGTGATCTGTGAGCAGATTCTTAGAATAGAAATAGTCACTGTCCTCCGCTTAGGTTTTTACAGCATACAGGAGATTCCTGGTCTGTAAGAGAAGCTTAAGAATCTTACTGAAACAGAGAAGAAACTGTAAGCACTAATAAAGAGTGTTCTAGCACTATATAATGAATAAAAATATTAATAATTACTTTTACTAGATGTGTCTTTCAACATCAGGTAGATAATAGTACTCTTCACAAAATTATTTAAACCAGCTTATGCTTCTCACAAAATTATTTAAACCAGCTTATGCTTCTATACAGCTGTTAGTAATGAATAAAAAGATGAGTGCTTGCTACTACACTGTGGTTGTTTTGATATAGTACATTTAGGGATGCAAGTACTTTGGGTTGATGAAATAACCACAATTATTCAAGGTTTAACGCATCAGTATTGACCTACTTCAAGCTTTTGGAAGCTGAATGATTCAATAATTGTTCAATTCCTTGCATGTTAGTTTTAAATTACAGGGCTTGGCTCTTCTGTATGTTGTAACTCGTGGCTTACCCACAGTTCTCTTTATGCTCAGAAAACTTTGGGTTTATGCCTGCACTGGAATTTGCAGAGCAACTTTTTTCATAGCAAGCTGGACTTACATGGGCTAACGCAAGGACCAGAGCAGGGTTTGCGAAAGGGAACCCTGCACAGATTCACTGACCATGTTGCTGAAGCTCACCTTTTTCTCATACTTTACTTACATACTTACTTGTCTTACTTAAAGCAATGATGCAATTTTCTGTGTAGTTTGTATAGTATAAAGAAGTACTTTGCATTAAAAAATCAGGAAGTTTAACTGGCATTGAGCAGATTCAGACCTGCTTTAGTCTGCAGCTCTCAGAACTACTTTTATAATTTCATTTTACGCTAGTTTTTAATTTGGTTTTATTTTTCGATACATAGGTACTTTTTTGTATGGTTTTATATGCATGCATATATATATACATGTGGATACATGTATAAAGCTATAATACATATATATAGCATTAGTTTAGAGAGAAAAAGACACTGTAAATACAGTAGTTTTCATGCCCCAAATATGAAACATTTTATTAAAAACTGAAGAAATGGTTGTGTTGATGAAAGTTTCCCGGAGTGAGGGAATGTGACAGTTGTTTATTATTAAAGTTCACAGCCTTGTGATCTTGAGCATCGTGCTGCTTTTCTGCGAATGCAGATAGTGGTAGGTGTGAATGTTACAGCCCTTTCTTTTTTGTCACTATTTTCAACACTTTTTTGAGACTTTTGTCACCTCAAGTTTGGATTCTGCAAAGAGCTACAGCTTGAAGCAAAATCTGGAAACTGCAACTAGAGTAAAGTCTGTCTGCCTTGTGGCTGAGTGGTATGTCCCATGGGCAGCACATATTTTCACTCTGTCAGTACATTTCCAAGCAGAATTTAACTTTTTATACCTCTGAAGTTGTGAGCCAAATTGCAGAGTTCTATAGCACTGCTCTGTGAAAGTCTTACGTACCAAATACTACTGTTAAAAAATGGAGCCCTGTCGAATAATGAATTTGTGGATGTAAAATGTATTAATTTACCCTTGTTTGGACACTACAGAACTGAACTGAACTGCACTTTAAGTTATGCGTTCAGCTGGGCATTTCAGCATTGACTTGACTTCCCCCTATACTGAAGAACTGATCCTTTGACTTTTGAATGAGATTAAAGAGAGAAAAGGGGGAATACTGTGGCACTTTGAAGCCCTTTTATGTGTTCAGAGTGAGGTGCTGGTTGCCTTTGGCAGCTCTGGTGTTAGTCACACCCATTTATGAGACACAGAAGTTGAGTGACAAGCAAGGAGAACAAGTAATCAAACCTAATTTTTCCTCAAGCCCAACAGTGTTCTTTTAGAAATGCTGCAAAATTGTTCACAAAAATTGGCATATGATTCTAACTGAAGTTTTCAACTCATTTAGAGATGGTTGGACAATTTTTTAGCAGGTAACTTTGACAGAAGGGCAAATGGTGAGCTTAGGCAAGGGAGTAGCCTTCTAGGGAGGTTTTTTGGATTTCTCTCTTGGAAAAAAAAATCTACTGGTACTTCTTGCTGCAGGGGTTGAAAATCTACCTTGCTGATAGTCTTATCTGAGTAGGGATATTCTTTGTGCTATGAAGCAATAGTAGAACAATGCAATGACACTTTAAAAGATTTAAACCCATTCTAGAGCTTTCGGTTAATAGAGAAAAGTGCTTTTCTATTTGTTAAAGAATAGAATCTGCAAGCAGGCAGGATGTAGGAAATACATAACTTTTAAAAGAATTTTTTTTTTCCCCCACAAGAGCTTAATTTTATAGTGGAAAAAAATTATACTAATAGTTACCCATTACTAATAGTTTTACCCATTAGAGGGAAATTTTGTGTATAAAAAAGGGATTCTGGTTTGACAGCCTTCAAATTCTACTTTTATGCACAGAGTTTCAGCCTAGTGCAGAAACATCTGCACTGTTAAGGATAAAGTAAAATACCTACCTTGTGCTACAAGGGAGCATTTTTATCCATCCAGCATTTGTGCCTTCTACAAAGGTTCTTCGATAAACCTACATAAATCTTAGTAATGAAAAACTAATGGGCTACAGTGTCAAGTTGTGGCAATGGAGGTTTAGGTTGGATATTAGGAAGAATTTCCTCACTGAAAGGGTTGTCAAGCACTAGAACATGCTGCCCAGGGAACTGCTTGAACCACCATCTTTGGATATGTTTAGAAGTCATGTAGATATGGTGCTGAGGGACACGGTTTTGCAGTGAACTTGGCAGAGTTAGGTTAATGGTTGGACTCAATGATCTTTAAGGTCTTTGCCAGCCTAAATGATTTTATATAGTCAGTTAAATAGGGTTAAAATGCCCATAGTTTGCGATTATTAAAGAGAATTTCAGCAGAGTTGTGGGAGAAATATAGTAAGGTTTTTAAAAAACAGAGGGAGATGAATATAGGCAGGATGGTCTCTTTATTTGGTACAGTCAGTTAACCTTGCTATTACATTAGAAGAGTTTATTGCTATTTTTGTTTGCATGTAACATACTGTTTTGTAAGAAAAAGTATCTGATTTATGGCTTTCACAGGTCACCACAAAACATTGTGCTGTTCTGAAATCAGATGCACTGTAACCTGATTCAGGAGTGAATCACATGCTTTAAAATACCACAGCATGGAATTCCACTGGTGATAAAGAGCTAAATATTGGTTAGCCTGTGAAGCATTTTGCCTGTGTTGCTAAATCCCTTTCCTCTGAAAATAAAACAAACAAAAAAAAAAAAACAAAAACCAAGCAAACAAAATCTGCTATCAATTTTTGGCAACATCTTTAATCTCAAGTTTGGCATATTCATATTTCCTAACAAATGCATGTCAGCTATCATGGAGTGAAAGACAGATTTCTCTAAGGAACGTTTTTGCTGCGAAAATAGGGCAACAGAGAGGGGGCTGGGTTTTTTTTGTGCTTTCCTCAGACAACTTTGTTACCACTTATTTAAAAGAACGATATTTTAGCAACAAGTTTCATTTTGAACTCAAGCTGTTCAGAGATTTTGAGAGGGACAAAAGGACAACAATCCAGCTGACCGAAGGGCTGTTGTCAAGCCACCTTTTCATGATTCCAGGATAACTGGTTTTTTTCGTCCTGGCAAACTGTTTGGAGTAGGGAACAGCCTGGAGAGAAGATGAACAGTGGCTTCTGGTTTTATGTGCGCGGGGGCTTATGGGAACAGTGTAAGTGTTTCTGCAGTGGCTTCTGGAACATATGTGCCATTTGATTTAGCCTTGTATAACCTCTCTGGGAACTGTCATTCCTACCTTCACTTGGAGTTCTTGCACCAGTGCTGTCTCTCTGACCCCAGTCCTACAAAGGGATGGTCTTTCTTCACTGCCATTTCCTATCATTCTCTCTCCTTTCAAAAAAAAAAAAAAAATTAGTATACCTCAAAAGGCTAGAGCAAGTTTAGATTCACAGGGCTTGTATGATGCTGGCAAGAAGCAGCAGAGAGCCACATTGTCTTGGGAGCTGTCAGGAATCAGAGCTGTGATTCCAGGAGTCAGTCTGTTGTTTCCCTTTCATTCCTAAGCTGATCCTTTTTGCCAGTTCAGTGTGTTGTCTACTTCGAACTGCCTCTCAAGCATTCAAGAGAAGACTTAAATTCTTACTAGCCTCCACCATCTGCATAGGTGAGGGTTTGCATTATGTTGCACCTCCATATTATTCCAGAGTGAGAAAGCAAATGAGAGTCTTTTCTCAATGCATGCAGTACTAGCAGGAAAAGTATTTTGTATATTTTCAAGAAGTAGTAAGTACAGCATTGACATCTAACTAAAGATACTGGAAAGGAGAATGAATTTTTAAGAAGTTGCTCTGGAATTACCTATTTGCAAACTACCAAATAGATATTTGCACTACTATTCAGGACACAGAGTAGGAAAAAGAAAGTATTTCATCAGTCTTGTGAATTAATAACATTTGTTGCAAGACAATGCAGAATTGTAGAATAAACTTTGCCAACTAAAATTTGTCACACACTGACAGAGTAATTATATATGGTACTTAATGATATTTCAGTAATTCATCCAGATCTTCCTCTGGACTCCTAAAAGACATTGAGGAGAGCTCTCCAGTAGTATTTATCTATCAAGAATGTTATCACTAACATGGCTAATCAAAATCTTGGCAAGAAGAAAAGAAAGCTGTCATAGCAGACCCTTACCACTTCAAGAACATGGGTGGAATTGTGTGCTAATTATTTTTCTTCATTTTTTTGCCCCCTTGCAGAACTTTCCTTTTTGTTCGAGATGGTAACCCAAATAAACGGAATGTGCACAATGAGACGTCTATGCACTTACTGTGTATGGGACCTCAGATCATGATCTCGGAAGGAGCTCTTCATCCTCGCCTCACACGACCCTCAGAAGATGACTGCAGAAGAGCAGATTGTCTGCAAATGATCCTGAAGTGGAAGGGAGCAAAGCTGGATGAAGGACAATATGAACGAGCAGCCATTGATGCTGTTGATAACAAAAAAAATACACCTTTGCACTATGCTGCTGCCTCAGGGATGAAAACCTGTGTCGAGGTAAAAGTTCATATATAATCACAAATCTCTGTACTGCTGTTGGTAAATGACATTCACAGTGTGTCACAAACCTGTTTCGGGGAAAAACCAATCTGATACAGTATACTGAATTAACTTTTTAATTCTGTTTTTCATTAATTGGAAAAATGACAAAGATAAACTGCTCCTAACATACACTGTCTGTAGAGAACAGTGAAGAAACTGTATTACATATACATTAACTTTGTTGACATAAACTCCTCAGCACAAAGAAGACTCACGTAGGCATATAAAAATTGGAAATCTTTACAGGACTAACACTGGAGAAAAAGCCTCAAAGGTAGGCATAGGCATAGGCATGCCTGTGTGTGTAAAGAGAAGTGAAATAACTGCCTGAGAGAAAATTAGAGCTCTTCTTATTCTACTCTGTAGTTGAGACTGGGAAATGCTGTCCATGTTTCAAGAACCGGTTTGATGTCTTTAATTTACAGTGCCCAACTTTTTAAAAAAATGCCAAACATCTGTGCTAACATACTTCAATATAATTACCTTTTTAAAAATTAAAAATTACTTTAATGTTTGTGAAAGTAGTGGATAGTAATGAGTAATTGGGAATCATAATGACTTTGAAGGTCTCCCATCAAATCTGTTTTTAAACTATACCAAGTAGTGATGACTAGTATTTAATTGTGCTGGTAATTTAATTTATAGAACACAAGAACAGACATCTAACATTTTCAAAAATAGCCAACGTTTTCATGAGTCTGGCTATTGTAACATTAAGATTTGCATTTTGAATGGTAATAATTAATTCAGCATAACATTGAAGCTATTTTTCTTCTGTGTAAAACTTCATGTTTATTGAGACTACTCTTCACTCATTAACTTCACATCATCAGCAAAGTATTCGCCTGCTTTTCTAGATAGCTTCTGCATATCTGAGTCAGGTCCCAGCACCTGTGGGACTTCACTAGTGACCTCTCTCTGCAGTAAAAACTGATGCTCTTCCCATACTTCCCTAATTTTCTCTGGATCTGTTTTTATTATTGCAGTACGTCCCCAAATTTCTCTGGATCTGTTTTTAGTATTGGTATTACTTTTACCACCTTCTAATCTTGTATTGTGACAGATTTAAGCAAAAGTTGCATATTATAATAAGTAGTTTGGAAGTTTCATTAGGACTCATGGATAAGTACTATCTGGTGCTGGGTATTTATGTTAGTATTTGGTTTATTGGTTGTTCTAGAAACTCTTGTGCTGAGACTTCAATTTGAAACAGAATTCTTTTGTGTCCTTCATAGAGCATATGTGGTAAATTCGCAGAGAATCTGGGTTCCAACAATTCCTGTCACTTTTCTGCTTTGTGTTATTTGAGATTGCTTTTGCACTTTGTTCAGTGACCGACTTTACAAACATATTGACAGATTTACTGTGTGATGTTCTAAAATTATTTATTCTGAGTTGTTACGCACTTGGCATACTGCTTAGAAAACATTCAGAGCCTTCTTTATTGTGATTTTACATTTACCTTTTCCAGAACTTATTCTTTACATATTCTTCATCTGGAGACAACTTCAGCTTCTTATTTCCCCTGTGATTCTGTCCCATTGTTCTACCTTCACCAATTCTTCTGATATTTGCAGAATTTTTTTCCACGCTTATATTTAGTACCACATTTTTGAAAGTAGGCGGTGGATTATTTGTCTTTGTCCTGCTTCTGTAAGAATGGTAAATCTAAGTACATTTTGGGAATTGCCATTGAGCAGTTCTTTGATGGTAACATCTTGAATTAGGTCTTGTAGACTACTCTGGACAAAGCCAGGAGTTGCTCCTTCTCTCATGTGTTTGCTAACTGTTTTGTCTATTATTCAGTCCCTTGGTGGGCGGACCCTGGACATCTAGGGGGTGGATCGCGACACTTATGTAGTCTTAAATTTTCATTTAAGCATCATGTATTAGCACAGCATTTTCTCAATATACTTGGGAGATGCAGTGATTGAAGTTCCCTTTCTTTTTGTGGTTTCTGCCCTTGCAGCCTTTCTGTTTTTTCTCAGCATGTCACTTACTGTTACAGTTTTAATCAGGTGGTTCAAAGCTTTTTTGTTTAAGTCCAGAACTGTATTCCACTGGGATTCTCTGGTATTTGTTTATAGAGTTAGTTTATTTATCTATGAGTTTTTTGGTGTTTTGGGGTTTTGTTTGTTTGTTTGTTTTAGAAAAAGGTAAATAGCACCACCCTTAGAGTACTGTGAACTTCTCTGTGATTCTCACATATGGTCTGTGGTATTACTTTGTTACAGTGATTGTATTCTGTCAAGTTTCCAGGTACTGTCTGAAAATTCTCATTTAAAATTTGTCATTTCAGTTCCCCAGCCTTAGCTGTGCACCATCTTGAACTGGATGCTCTTCTTTACCTCTTGGCTTTTCATTAGTCCCCTCTTTAAAGCTCAGATAGTGTCTTTTTATTTCCAGCAGCCAACACTCCTTTCATTCTGTTAGTATAAAGATCATCCCTCCTAGTTTTCTGAGCTTGTAATGATCAGAAACTCAGCTTCCTTATGCCATTTTCTATGCACTAACTTAAGCCTCCATCTCTCTGGTCCCTTACTAGTACTGAGAGAAGTTAAGAGGATGCTGCTATTAGCTGCTAATACTTAACCTCCAATATCACAGCCTGAATATTGCTCCTGTACCTTCACTTTTCTCTGCCCCATGTTTTTACAGCTCCACAAGCAGTTTGTCATCAACATGTCCCTAGAAATTACTTACACACTGATTTTCACCAAGGAGGCAAGTCACCATTCAGGCTTTGCTAGCTGAGTCATACTCAGATCCAGCTAATTATGTACATAGTAACTGAATGACATACAGGTATTGCCTGGCTCTTCCTGTTTACTAGGAGTCTTTCCTTATTTGTATGGTTATAAGATTGATTTGTTGCCTCTTTTGATGTGATTATTTGTAAACAAATATCAGGCTCCTAGCTCTGTGTTAATACTGCTTTTATCTCGATTGTCAACTTTACCTTGATTGTCAGTCCTTTTGAATTTGATAAACAAAAGTACTAATTTCCAAGGACTGTCTACTTTTCTCTTGTTCTCCTTTCTAGTGCCACTTTTTTTATCCAGCTGCCTGATAAATTCTGGCTACAGGCATTTGCAGTCACAGTTGTCCTATGTAGCCTTCCCCAAGATGAACCATTTGCTTTTAAATATTATTGTACATTAGAGGATAAATGTGCATGTCGCATTAGAAAATGGGAGATACCAGGATTTAACATTTAATGGCCTCTTTGAGCTAAGCTGGTGAAAAACACATAAAATTATTTGACAAGGGAATGGTTGTTTCTGGCAGAGAAATGGTAAACAGAAGAAAAGCTTAATAACCAGTTTCCAACATATTTCAGTTTCTGGTATTTACAAGCTTACTCACATTTGTGAAATTATGTCTATTAGTCTATTAGACTGATTTGTAAAGTACTTAGAGTTGTACCCATATCAGTATATACTGCAAAAAAAAAGAATAATTACATTATCCACAGCAGCTCTTATTTCTTTATCTCTACAATTGAAATCCCCAGGTAGCTTATGCTTTAGATTTAAAAGGGATTTTAGCAAGAAGTCTTCTCCCTCAGTCATTCGGTCTTCATGACCCCAAATGGGGCTATTGGTATTAGAGGTAGACAGTTGTTCAAAAGTTTCAACTTCAAGAGCATGAAGCAAATGGGCTCACACAGTAAGATCCAGGCAGACCGTAATGTCAGAAATAATCACAGTCCCTGCAGAGCAAATTGTGTTTCTGGAGCTGGGCTGCAGCCTTTAACTGCAAACTGTGAAATCAACTGGTTTTTAACTCATCATGAAAGTTCATGGTTTGTGTGTGTTTCTTCACCAATTATTATTCTATCTCTCACTCTCTGTGATATGATTCATTAGATGAATCCAGCTGTCAAACTGCTATCTCCCCACTTAATTGTGTAAACTATGTTATGTTATCATGACAATACATACTGTTCAACTGACTAAACAATTTCTGACTAATTTGCTTTCAGTTTTTATTTGAAGAAGAATTTACAGTCTAATACACATGGATTGCCATTTGCCAGAGTTTGGACAGTTATGTGGTCTAACTAGTCATGGCTTCTACATTAGAAACCTAGAGTACACCCCCACATTTAAAACTCATTACGTGCCCTACCATAGGGTAGAGGAACTTGGATCCTAAGATTAGTATGTGACATGTCTTAAATCCTACAGTATAGTCCATAGTCCTAACTCCTTCAATAGGAATGGGATTATGAACAGGAACGCTACATCATGAAAAGCCCGAAACAGAGCTTGGTGAAGGAATTTAACAATGATATCTTTGTTCTTGGAAGTATTAAAATTCTTAACAAAATGAAAAGAGATAAAAAACTGAATTCCCTAATCCTCAAGTTGTCTTCCCTCTCCACTAAACTGAAGGCTACTTAGAATCCCAGGAATTCCTTTTGTTCAGTTTTGTGGAGTTTGCTGTCAGTTCAGAGCAGCATTCCTCTTTAATCATCTCCTTTTCCCATAACTTTTCAGGAAAACCCCATCCTTGTGTCCCCACCACACCTATACAAGGAAAGGTAAAAACAAACATGGTCTCTAGTGGGTGAACCACCTGCTAGTTGATGTGTTCAGAGTTGATAGTCTGACATGCAGTCTTGGTACTACTCCATTCATGTGCTAAGTTTCTCCTCTGAGCAGAACAGCTGTGTGGAACCTATTGCTAAAGATAGTCTGGGCAAAGTCAGTGTGCTTACCTCAAAATACTGAACAGAAAAAAGAATTAACATTCATGCTGAATAGATTTGATTTTATGCAGATGTATTCCACTCTGTCGCAGCATATTTGGCATATTAAATGGCATTTTTGCAATTGCTTATTGTGATTTAAATGATTAATTTCCTTTTAGTTACTTAAGAGACACAAGCCTTTTTAACAGTACTTCCAGAGAAATATGGCATCATTGTTAAAATCTTGTTGATTTGCATATTCCTCATTTTGCAGATTAGATTTTGAGCTGCATAAATCTATGGAGTGTTCTTTCAGGTGTATTTGCTTTTCTTCCTCAGAAGGTGTTTTATTTGCCTCAGTTCAATTTCTGTTAGAGCTTAAAGTGCACAGACAGAATGTGCAACTCAAGATAACAAAGCTTTGGCAATGTTAGACAGTTTAGATAGAATGAGGTAACTGTAGTTGGGTATCTTGACAGGCTGGGTATCTTGATAATTATCATAATGTTATCTTTATTTCTGCCTGATAGTCTGCTATGAAGATAAAATACAGTGTCATACCTAATGACACTAATAACTTCTGAACTAAATATTTTATTATGCCGGTTTGTGGTATTTTGAGGTTTGAATTTCAATTCACTTTGGAGAATGTGGGAAAATTTTCCAAAGAATCTACAAGAATTATTTCAGGCTTGGAAAATACATTCTCTGTTTTACAGTAACAGGTGAAGGAAATACAATCTGCTGAGAAGTAAGAAGTGAGTGATCATGATCTAAAAGGCTTATGTGGAGAGCAAATAATTTTGGGGAAATTTTAGTTTTAATAGAAGTGTAAAAAATGGAAACTGAGTTTTGAAATGCCCTGGCTAAAAATACAGGACAGTGGTGTTACGCTCGTGATGGTCTGAAGGCAAGAGAATGTTTATAGATTTTAGTTTTATTTTGAAATAAGATTAATCATTTTAGTAGTGAATGATCGTCCTCAGTGCTCCATCATTAGATGTTTAGCATGTGTCATAAAGGTATAAATAAGTCACCAAAATGGTCCACGGTTGGCCTTTAAAATCTGTGGCATTTGTTGTTGTTCCTTCTATCAGATCAGTTCATAGCAGGAGGCAAGGTTGGCAGGGTAATGAGAGCAGCACAATTAGAATTTATTAGCTAGAGCCTGCATTTCTGGGTAGTTATTGGCAAGAGAGAAAATTGATGAAATGGCACAATACTAGACTGTATTAGAATTAGAATTATTTCATTTCACTTTTCTCAAGTCCACAAAAATAAGGTAGAGCTACCAGTCATATTATGTGCTGTCTGTGAATTGGTAGCCCATCTTCCCTCCTACTTAAGGAATCTCCCATTTTCTGTTACCACCAGTGTACCAGTGCTGGAAAGAATGGTGGAATTATACCCATGTATAAAGAACAGGTGCTTCTGGCTCCATCTTGCCAGGTGCTTGAGGACCTCAGGCTCCTCATTTTCTGGCAGCACTTATCAGTAGAGCAGAATTTTAGTGTTTAAAACCTAACAGAGACATGTTTTACAGCATTGCCATGTAACATTTTTCTGCGATTTTGTGGTTCCATGGAATTATGGTGGGTATAGGTATAATTATGTATAAAATTAAGCCATCGTTGATTTAATAACAGTAGAGAATTTCTGCTTCCCAAAGACCATTACTATTATATTTGTCTCTTCTTCTCTGTTTTCTTTGTTTATACGGGTTTTTTGTTCTCTTCTTAACTAACATGTCATTTCTTCAGGGTATTATAAGAGTTGGTAATTAATAACTGTTTACTTTGCTGTTATATTTTGCAGCTTCTAGTAAAACATGGTGGAGATTTGTTTGCAGAAAATGAAAATAAAGATACCCCATGTGACTGTGCAGAGAAACAACACCACAAAGAGCTGGCTCTTAACCTGGAATCTCGAATGGTATTTTCACGTGATCCTGAAGCTGAAAGCATTGAAGCTGAATATGCTGCTTTAGACAAAAAAGAGGTCAGAGGTTACTTTAAATTTGGGGTGGTTTACCCATCTGTATTTGCAGTAGTTACATTGTGACAAAATTCTGCAAAATATTTCAGTAGGTACTGTACTTTGTACTGTGTATTTGTAAACCATTTGATTTTAGCATAGCTCTTTATAGCTTTCAAGTTAAGCCCAGAGAACATAACATACATTATCAAAACTAAAGAGAAGTTTTATTTATATACTTAATTACATGGACTGTCTTGAAAGTGTTGCAGGCTATGAGGCTGGAGGAAATACTGTGAGACCAGTAAGCTGGGAAACAGTTTCTCTAAACCAAACATTCTTTACATATTTTTATTTCTTAAAATTTCTTTCTGTCTATAAATGAGGGCAGGAGAAATGCTGAAAAGGAGAAAATCTGTTGGATAGAATAGGAAAAATGTTCTTGTGGATCTTCCTAGACTGAGGCTGGGTTGAATGTCACCAAAAACCAGCTGAGTAGTGCAGGATTTCAAAACCAGTGCATTTACTTTCTTGTTTTATAACATGATACCTGAAGCTACTGCATACCAGAACTTGTATGAAAAGCAGGTGATAACAGGCAGTGTTATTCTGAAGTCAATTTTTGACTGATGCAAATTTGCTTGAACTCTGGTGTGCCTTACAGAAGACTGTGATTTTGTAAAGGTAATTTGACCAAAAAGATTCTGAGCATAAGTTCCTTCCCCCATCCATTATCAGATTTTAATTAACTAAAAGTCTAAATAAGAATACATAGAGAAATTATATCATTCAGTAAATACTGCAAAGTAATTCTGTGTAAATTAAAGGACAATAGATTTCTGTATGGCTTCTCCCTTCAAAAGTAGCATGGCCTTGCTTTTTGCTAGCTTAGCCCACTTAGGACCTAATGACACTTTAAAAAAATTCATTGAGATGTAGAGATGAGTAAGCTTAGATCACATCAGCTGTTTCCCTGAAAAAATGCCACACATGGCCACTCTTATTTGAAACTAAGAAAGTCTTTGTACTGTTCAATTAATTTTCTGACTGATTTTCATAAATAAATTAAAATAGAAACAAGCTTAATTAGATTGTTTGTTCCCTGATGAGAAGTTTTGAGATGAGGTTTAATATACTTGAATTGTACATTGAAATAGCAAATGTAATTAACTCGTTCTAGTTTCTCCGAATATCCCCATATAGAGACACACAAATTGTTGTAAGCGTATAGTTTGAAATAGTATTTTCTCTGTTGGCAAAAGCACTTTAAAAGACTGCTGCAGTTTTCTGCCACAATTGCACTTTAGCACTCCTTTGGTTGTGCAAGTACAATTGTTTGGGTGGTCATGTTTGTCAAGTGGATCATAGCAATGATTTGGCTTAAAAGAAGAAAAAGTTTTCAAGAGCGGTAATATGTAATTGGTTTATTTAACTCAAATAATTTTTATCATTATATTTATACAGCAGATTTGCTGGCATACACACCAGCACAGGTAAGAGAATAGTGAACTTACAAATGTGAGTAGGCAAATCAAGAACCATCTGAACAGGCTTTTCAGCAAGATAAAATAATGTCTTGTGACTGTTCAAGGTAAATGCTCAAAGCAAATTCATCTTAAAGACTTAAGTAAGTATCTTAATTTGGGGTCACTTCACTGAGGCTGCTAAATAATATAGTTCTGTTCTTCACTTGACTTGTTTTTAGCAAAGTTGTCGAGCATGAGAAGTGAAATGCAGGCAGACCTGCAGCCCTAGATGGATCTGACACACCTGGGGATCTTTCCCACTTGTTCTAAAGATTCACAAGTTGAAAAATGTCAGCCTGTAATTTTTTACACCAATTGGCAGTCTTGGGGCTTCACACAGAGGAATTATGCCTCCATGTGCTCCCTTCTCTTCCCTTTCTCCCCTTTCTTTGTGACTTTTGCATCAGATAAGCTCTGTAACATCTTCTGTAGCTCTTAACAGCACAAGTGCTAGCACAAGAGAGATGCCAAGCACATGTAGCCAGGGGAGATTCCTTTTTTAATCTTAGCACTCAGAGTGACCAAAACCAGTTGAAAAAAACAGCCTTAGAAAGACTATCACTAAATTGCAATCCAAATGACTATGTGTCCTCATCCTCCAGGTCTGTGGACAAATGCAGTGAAATCTGCGCTTACCACTGTCTGTGGTGATGCCTGCAGCTATTATCTTAATGGAGCATGAGAAAAAGCCTTCCTCAGAACACATACACTTCACCAAAATTGCCCCTTAAATATGGCCATCTACTTTTTTTCCCCTCTCAATTTCATTAAAAAAAAAAAAAACAAACCCTGAGGGAAGCAAGTGTGCAAAATGCCTGTTTAACATAGTATTTGGATTGTAATTTTTTGGTGATGCCCTTTAACATCATTCCAAAACACAAAAAAATTAACTCAAAACATTAAAAAGCTTTGGAACATCAAGATATGCATTTTCAGAGTCAGAGTCATTTAATATCTTGAATGAAGGTTAGAGGTAAAGATAAAACATTTGAAAACCATGAATAGCATTTCTTGCCAGGCAAAACAGCCAAATGGGCTTAACTCTGGTGTTTATGATGTGCCCAGTAGTATCTGGAATGATAGTACCCAGGTCTCTTTCCAGACCTGACAATTTGCAGCAGAAAATCATCCTTTTTTTTCATAGAGCAAAAGATTTTTGTAGTGCTCTGTGCAGTGTCATTGAATTAAGTCTATGTGTACAGAGTAATAACAGAGTTTTGTCTCTGATGTCGAGAACTAGTTTGTGTTGTTATTCACATTGAAATAGTACCAAGGAATTATGTCAGTGCTCATGTTTAGAATTCAAACACTTGTAATAGTGAAAAAAATAACTTGCACATACCTTTCTTTGATTACAGAGGCTCT